>JAODAL010028341.1:0-53496 GCA_025379985.1 Phyllomedusa bahiana | reverse complement strand
TATACCCTTTTTAATAGGTGGGGTTCCCACCAGTTTTGATGATAAAAAAGGGAGTTATTCCCTCTTTCAGAAGCAAAAAGGGTTAAATGTTTGGAGGATGGGAGATCGGGTTTTTTAAATAGTGTGTATAGAGGTTAAGAGTTAGATATAATAAAAGTTACGTTTTAGTGTTTAATAGATAGAGAACTGATAGAGTTTAAGTTTGCCTATGGCAAAATAGTAAATATAGCTATCTGTTCTGGCGCTGATCAGGAAGTGCAGTGACATAGATAAAACGAGGTAATGTGATTTCAGCAGCCAATGAGATCTCTACACACCCCATTGGTTCTTCACCCCATCCTGTGCTCTCCGTTGATTGGCTGGCCTCCAAAATTACAGGAAGCGCTGAAAATGTGCGAATACAGTCCGCAATGTCAATTATTGATCAGATTTTAAGAAAAATAATCTCTTCAAGATTTTAGTGAAAATCTGCCCGATATCAACTTTTGTCGATTTCATCGCTCAACCCTAGTCTTTACAATACAAAAATCTATAGTCACACAGGAAAGACCACCTCTGCTGCAGGCCTCTGAGGTGGCAGCAGCTGTTGCGAAAACTCTACACTCTAAATGCATCCTAACAAATTCAGTCAGTATGTTTTGAATATTGTGTCCAACGATCTAAAACTAACTAATTGGAATCTGGCACACCCGATGGTGAAAAAAGTTGAATTTTAAAACTCCAAAGTTTAATTCATATTCATTAAAAAAATAGAAAACATATGGGGTGTAAGTGCCCCTGGCATCAGGCTAAAAAACCTACGCGTTTCGGACAAAAAACAGGTCCTTATTCGTGGCGACACATGCAATTCTTTGATCGCATCCGCAAGAAGGACCCAACAGGTGCGATACAAACACACAGCAGCGATCTCTCATGTGAGCACCGCTGCGTGTCTGTCATTGCCGGCAGTGATAAAGTCACTGCTAATTGTTAGATGCGTTTCTGGCTCTGTTCTGTTTGATAAATAATGCAAATGTAGTGAAAATAGGACTGTGTTTGTTCTATTGATATCTACTGTATGTGCCTAGGTTGGGGTATCCACGGGGGTACTGTTTTAGATAAAATACATAATACTGTTCTTATCAAACACATGAAGCCTTTGATTACTGTGTAATTTGTGTTTGGTTATTACTGGTAAATCTTTAGAATACTGTGTTATTTTTCTTTCAGGAAATCAGCACTTTATTTTACTGAATGTTATATGGAGAAAGAGTATTTTCAACACTTAGAACACTTAGTAGTTTATCTTTCTTTCCCTGACTACATGCTCTCTGTAAATATTCACAAACCAGGACTTTTCTTTTCCTAAATGTGTGAGCTCATACATGTGACCTATTGCATCAGTGAAGAGGATGGGTGTAGTAGTTACATCACAGTGGCATCACTCACCAAACTTCCCATTGCTTCCCAGGCATCAGCACAGTGATAAGGGGTTCTGTGGATGGTTGCATTTCCCCGGAACACACTGTAAGTGGTGGTTGAAGTTCTCATCTGCCTGTAATGGTGTTGTAAGGTGTCCATGGTGGTGCAATGCAGATAAAAAGGCAGAAGACCAGAGGGTGAAAGTGCAAACAACTTTCCCCTTTTCGGGTTTTTTCCCAAATAAGGCTTATAATGGGAGGAAAGGCAGTTTTCAAATAAAGTTTTTTTTATACAATCAAAGATACACAGCCTACAGTAGAAGACCACAATCCCACTTTACAAGTTCCTGTGCATAACATGTCAGTGAGGAATTTCACCTTAACCACAAGTGATCTAGGCATCTTCATAGAACTATTGAGTATTGGACCAGGAGCTCCTGGCTCCCAAAGGTCATGAGGTGTATGGAACCAACTCTACCTCATGATTTTACCTTGTATTCTAGACTCCTCCACTAACAGAACTGATGTATCCTTCTCGTTAACTGTATTGCTGTTTTCATATTCACTTCCATATGGCTAGGAAGATAAGGTGCCAACTTGCCTTTGTTTCCCAAAGGAGAAATTTGCAGCAGCACCGCAAAACAGCATAGGATAAAAGGTTTAGAAGCTAAGTAGAAGAGCGAGTGACCGAGCTTGCGAGTGTGTCTTCTGTCTGAAGTGTGTCTTTGGCTTAAGTGTGGGACTTAAGATTGAGGGGCTTTAGGGTTGGGGATTTTAGAAGGGACAGTGTTGTACTGATTCTTATATGTGTATATGTTTATCGCTTTTTGTAACATTCCCGTGAGTTCCATGATTAACAATGTCGTCCAGTAATCATCCTGTGCAATGTATGCAATCCTTGAACAACAGTTTGAGGGTGTATACTTCTGTGCGAGTTGTGTGCACACTGCACATTTAGAAGCCCGGATCATGGATCTAAATGAGCAAGTGGCAACACTAAAATCCATTGCCAACTTGAAAGTGAGTCAGCTGCTCACTGAGCAATCACTTGCAGGTGTAGATGCTGGGGAAGATAGCAGCATGGAGGTGCAGGAACATGAGGCAGCTAGATGGGTAACAGTTAGAAAGAAGGGTAGAGAGAAAAGTGTCAGGGAAGCTTGTCCTGATCTGGCACAACCCAACAAATTTGCAAGATTGGCAGATGAGGGGGATGTCAGCTAAAAAATATACTGCTGCAGCAAGACACTACCCCTGTCTGCTCCAGTAAGGTGGGGAATAGGAGCGCAGGTCAGGCTCGCAGGTGCTCGTAAATAACTCCATTCTTAGGGGAACAGACAGGGGAATCTGCCACAAAGATCGGATCGTCGAACAGTATGTTGTTTACCTGGGGCCCGAGGTCGGCATATCATGGATCGGGTTGACAATTTGCTGGGTGGGGCTGGTGAGAATCCAGCTGTCATGGTCCACATTGGCACCAATGACAAAGTTAGAGGTAGGTGGAGTGTCCTTAAAACGATTTCAGGTACTTAGGCTAAAAGCTCAAGGCAAGGGCCTCCAAGGTAATATTTTCAGAAATACTTCCTGTTCCACAGGCCACACCAGAGAGGCAGCAGGAGATTAGAGAGGTGAATAAGTGGCTCAAAAATTGGTGTAGGAAAGAGGGATTTGGGTTTTTGGAAAACTGGGTTGACTTCTGTCTTGGCTACAGACTCTATGCTAGAGACAGGCTGCACCTAAATTGGGAGGGTGCAGCTGTGTTGGGGGAATAAATGGCCAGGAGGTTGGAGGAATATTTAAACAAGGGACTGGGGGGGAGGGTAACTACAAAGATATCATGCAAGATAGTGAAGATAGAGAGCTGGGAATTAGTAATAACATAGGAGGTGGAGTGGAGGGAGGGGGTAGCAATAGTTAAAAAGAACAGGGATAAAGGAATAAAAATTTAAAAATTGCACGCTGACCAATGACAGGAGTCTGACCAACAAAATAAATGAACTAGAATTACTAAATGCTGAAGAAAAATATGACATAGTGGGGATAACTGATACATGGCTGGACGAGAGCTATGACTGGGTGCTTAACTTACAGGGCTAAAGTTAAGTCAGAAGAGATCTTAAAAAATGGAAGGAGAGAGGTGTATGTCTCTATGTACAATCCTGTCTGAAGCCAACACTGCAGGAAGATCTAGATACAGGAAGTGAACATTGGAATAAAAAAAATATACATGGGGGTAACAATAACAATATAATACTAATAGGGGTCTGCTATAGGCCCCCAAATATAACAGAACTCATGGAAGAAGTACTCCTCAGGCAAATAGATGAGACGGGTACACAGAATGCGGTTGTTATTATGGGGACTTTAACTACCCAGACATAAATTGGGAAGCTGAAACCTGTAGCTCTCATAAAGGAAACAGGTTTTTGTCAATAACTAAAGATAATTACCTTTCCCAAATGGTGCAGGAACCGACTAGAGGAAAGGCCCTTCTAGACTTATTATTCACTAATAGACCTGACAGAGTAACAAAGGTTCAGGTTGGGGAGCACCTAGGAAATAGTGACCATAATATAATAAATCTCCATTTATCCTTCAATAGAGTTTTTTGTCGAGCCACAAAAACAATAAATTTCAGAAAAGCTAATTTTATTCTGCTTAGGGAGGCCCTAAACTGTATTGACTGGGACAAGGTATTTAAAAATAGCAGAAAAAATAATAAATGGGAGATCTTTAAAAACATCTTAGGCGCCCACTATGAGAGGTACATACCTTATGGTAATACAATAATTAGAAACAGGAAAAACCCAATGTGGATCAACAGAGATGTAAAGGAGGCAATAAATAACAAAAAGAAAGAGTTTCAGCTACAAAAACAGGAGGGTAGTGAAGAGGCACTAAAAAGCTATAGGGAAAAAAATAAAACATGTAACATAATGATAAAGGCAGCAAAGCAGGAGACAGAAAGACATATTGCCATAGAAAGTAAAACTAACCCCAAAATATTTTTTAACTATATAAATAGTAAAAAGACTAAAACATAAAATGTTGGCCCTTTGAAAAGTATTGAAAGCAATATTGTGAAGGACGATAAGAAGAAACCAAACCTGTTAAAAAATGTAATCTCACTGAAAATAAATGTATAACTCCTGTCAAACTAATCTCATCAGCTTCTATGAGAAAATTAGTTCTAGACTGGATCGGGGTGAGGCACTAGATGTCATATATTTTGATTTCTCTAAAGCATATTATACTGTGACATAAAAGGTTGGGTAAGTAAAATGAGAATGCTTGGACTGGGAGAAAATGTTTGCAAGTGGGTAAGCAACTGGCTCAGTGATAGAAAACAAAGGGGAGGTAATTAACAGTACATACTCAGACTGGATCCCTGTTCCTAGTTACTAGTGGGGTACCACAGGGTTCATTATTGGGCCCTATCCTCTTTAATATTTTCATTACTGATCTTACACAAGGATTGCACAGTAGAACATCGATCTTTGCAGATGATACTAAGCTCTGTAAAGTAATCAACACAATAGAGGATAATGTGTTATTACAAAGGGCATAGCCATCTTTTCCATTGGGCACACTAGGCAGTTGCCCGAGGGCCCCACAAGTATAGGGGCCCTAGGTTTTGAATGTTTGTCCCAGGAATACAAGAAACATACCTATAACCCCTTGGTTGGCTATGCTTATTTTACTGTTTGCATGTTTTTAGGATTTGCAAACAAATAAAAACCATGGTGGAGAAGGGAGCCAAAGTCTTGTAGGCTGATAAGTGGCGTGATAATATGGGTGTGCCTGGGAGGTTGCTTGAGGCATAACATAGTGTGATGTCATGTATTTGTACAGGGCCCACTGCAGTGTTATGCCTGGGGGCCCATAATGCTGTTGAGACAGCTCTAACAAAGGGATCTGGATAAGTTGGAGGCCTGGGCAGAGAAATGGCAGATGAGGTTTAACACAGATAAATGCAAGGATATGCACATAGGGATGAAAAATCCATTACATGATTACATGTTAAATGGAAAAACGCTGGGTAAAAGTGACAGGGAGAAGGACTTCGGAATCCTGGTGGATAGTAAACTTAACTGTAGCAGCCAGCAGCAGCTGCCAAGGCAAAAAGGATTATGGGGTGTATTAAAGGGGGCATAGATGCACATGATGAGAACATTATTCTCCCATTATACAAGTCACTGGTTAGACCACATATGGAATATTGTGTACAGTTTTGGGCACCAGTTCACAGGAAAGACATTGTAGAGCTTGAACAGGTACAAAGGCGGGCAACGAAAATAATAAAAGGACTGGGTGGACTCCAATACTCAGAAAGATTAGCAAGATAAGGGTTTGTAACGGACAGTGGAAGTGGATCCTCTGGACCATCACAAGCGATGGTATCAGCCACGCCAGCGAGCGGAGTCTAAGTAGTTTTGGTTTTCACCAGAGCCCACCACAAAGCGGGATGGACTTGCTGCGGCGGATTGCTACCAGGTCGCTACCCCTAACGTGACTTGCTTGCGGAGGCAGCCGAGGTGTTGTGTGGTACAGAATCGTGAAGCAGTCTCGTAGTCGGAGACAGGCAGACGGTCAGGACAGGCGGCAATGGTTCGTAGTCGGGGACAGGCAGAAGGTCAGGACAGGCGGTAATGCTTATTGGTCAAGGGACAGAGGCAGAAGGTACGGTACACAGTAGACAAACAAGATGCACGGGAACGCTTCCGCTCTATGCACAGGGCACTATCGATTCGGCAAGGTGCTAAGGAAGAGGCAGGGCTTAAATAGGGTCAGCGCCCGGTGTGACCAATCACCAGCGTGCTGTCCCTTTAAATTTGCAGCAGAAGCGCGTGGCGGGACGAGAGCAGGAGCGTGGAGAGGTAAGTGGCTGTCAGAGCTGCGGGTGTGCCTGCGACCCGACATGGGGGTCGCCGGGACACCCGTAACAGTACCCCCCTCTTTGGACTCCCCCTCTTACTGGCCCGCATAAATTTAGACAAGAGACCCCGATCCAGGATGTTCTCCTCCAGCTCCCACGACCTTTCCTCCGGCCCAAACCCCTTCCAGTCGACCCAAAAAAACGCCTCCCCCTAACCGTCTTCATGGCCAAAATTTCTTTGACGGTAAAAACATTGGTGGAGTCAGCCACGGGAGACGGGGAAACCACAGATCGAGAGATCAGGTTATGGATGACCGGCTTCAGCAGGGAGACGTGGAAGGAGTTTGGGATGCGCATAGTTGGAGGGAGCCGGAGCTTGTAGGCCACCGGATTGATGCGCTTCAGGACTTCAAAGAGACCTAAAAAACGGGGACCTAGCTTGTAACTAGGGATTTTAAAGCGGACATACCTGGCAGACAGCCATTCCTTATCCCCCAGAACAAAGGAAGGAGGGGGTCTTCTTTTCTTGTCCGCTTGGACCTTCATACGGGCCGAGGCCTGGAGCAGAGATTGGCGCGTCGCCTTCCAAACGGCAGATAGGTCGCGAACCAGATTATCCACCGCATGGACATCGGAGGAGGCAGAGGGAAGCGGAAGGGGTGGGCTGGGATGCCGACCGAAGACGATGAAGAAGGGGGATGCCCCAGCGGAATCAGAGTCTAGAGAATTATATGAAAACTCCGCCCATGGCCATAGACAACCCAGATAACCGTATTTCCATCAGAGGGCGGTAGGTCAGTGATGAAGTCCATAGCAATATGGCCCCAAGGACTGCTAGGTACCGGCAGCAGCTGGAATAACACCGCAGGGCTGAGTCGAGGTGACTTGTTGCGGGCACAGGTGGTACAGGCCTCCACAAACTCCTTCACATCTTTAGCTAGGTCCGACCACCAGTAAAACCGGGAAATCAAGGAACAAGACCGCCGTACCCCAGGGTGTCCAGCTGTGCGAGAGCAATGACCCCATTTCAGAACCCTCAATCGAAGAGCAGGGCGTACAAATGTCTTACCCGGGGGTACACGTTGGAGGTTCACAGGGGCCACGGATACTAGACGTTCTGGAGGTACGAGGGGAGTGGCCTCCTCTTCCCCACTGACGTCAGAGGCACGGGAAAGGGCATCGGCCTTGATGTTCCTCTCCGCCGGTCGGAAATGGATCACATAATTGAACCGGGCGAAGAACAAAGACCACCTTGCTTGGCGTGGGTTTAGACGTTGCGCTGTCTGGAGGTTGAGGTTTTTGTGGTCAGTGTAAAAAATTACGGGATACAGAGCACCCTCCAGGAGGTGACAGCATTCTTCCAGAGTGAGCTTAATGACCAGAAGCGCCCAGTCCCCGATGGTATAGTTCCTTTCCGCAGGTGAAAAGGTTCTGGAAAAGAACCCACAGGTCTGAGTCTTGCCTTTGGGCCCCTTTTGGGTGAGGACCGCCCCGGCCCCCACGGAAGAGGCGTCTATTCTAAGAAGAAGGGTTTTTTCTTATGGGGCGGGGGACAACACGGGGCAGGGGCAAATGTGCTTTCACTAGAAAAAGTTTTGGGCGGCTGGTGGCCCCTTTTCGGTTGGTGTTTTTTTGTGGGGCCACAGGGCCACCAAGTCGAAAAATGCGGGAAAAACTGCCGGAGTAATTTGCAAAACCCCCGGGAAAGTGTTGTAGGGCCCGAGGCCAAGGGTCAGGCCACTGAAAAGGCGGAGATTTAGTGGGCCCATTAACCCTTGTTAAAGTTTTATATATCCGAGGAACAGGGGGGCTGGTTGGTGAAAAGGCACTAGCTTGGATGAGAGGGTTTCCACCAGGCGTTTCAGGACCGGCGCAAGCGATTTTTGTGGGTCCCCAGATCAGGGGAAAACCCAAAATTACCCAAGTAGCAACTACGCGGACATACAGGAATTCTAAAAATTCATTGCAAATTTTAAAAGATGCTGGGGCATTGCGACTTTAACAGCAAAAGCTGAATTTTGGTTGCTCAATTTTTTTTGCGCAATTTTACATCCGGGGTTAATTAAGCGTTGTTTTTTTGTGTGGTGACTTAAAAAAACCGTCTTTTTACGCCAAAAAAATAAAATTTTTTTGTGCCAATTCAAAAGCGAAGGTTAATTACAATTTTTTTTTGTTGTGTAGGAAAAAACACGCCATTTTAACACGCTACAAAGTTGTAGCTTTGGTTTGCTCAATTTTTTGCGCAATTTACACCAGGGGTTAATTAAGCGTTTTTTGCTGCTGGGGTGACAAAAAGAAAACGTTTATTTCACCGCAAAAAAAAATTTTTCCGTAGCATAATTCAAAACCGGGGTTAATTAAAAGTTTTTCTTTTGTTGTGTAGCGAAAAATACACCCATTGTAACAGCTACAAAGCTGGTTTTTTTGGTGCTCAATTTTTTTTGCCAATTTACACAGGGTTAACAAAGTATTTTTACAGTTGTACTCGTAAAAGAAACTTTTTTTTTCACCGCCACAGAAGAAATTCGTAGCATAATTCATTCCCAAGGTTAATTAAGCCTGTTTTTGCTTTTTTGTTAGTAAAAAAAACGAGTTTTTAAAGGCAATACAAGTAAATTTTTTCCTGCCCCTTTTTGGGGCGCAATTTTACCAAGGGTTACAAGCTTGTTTTCGGGGTTATTTTGGGGTCAAATAAGGATGTTATTTATCATATACAGATATCTTTATCAAACAGTGTCTTACATTTTAGAACAACAGTTGGGAAAAAAGAGGTGGCAGGGGTCTTCACCTCCTGGGAGAGGCACAAAAATTCCAGCCCCCCGGTGCCAACCAAAGTCGCAGCGAGGTCCTCGGTGAGGGGACAACTGCCGGTCATCTGCGGGTGGTGTTGTTCACAACCCAATGGTTCTTGATTGGTTGCTAGGGCATCCACTTCCCCCCAGATGAAAATTGAAAACCCCCGCCAAGAGTCGGTGGGGGAAAGTCAGACACAACCCCTTGTTGCATAGCCCGGGGGGAGGCAGCGGCCCTAATGTCCTCAACCCCCCACTTCCCCTGGGTTCCCCCACCCAAAATCTATATGTGGGCTGGGCTCGCGCCACTATTTAGCAGGGTGAAAAATTTAGGGGTCAGCAGTATGTCAGCCCTTTTTTAATACCAAAGACCGGGGTGAGGCACATAAAAAGAAAAAAATGATTGATGTAGACCACCCCTTGGGAGCCGGGGGGGGGGGGCTTCATAATCGGGGGGGAAAAGAGGGCGTCAGCGCGGTCAGGGAGTGGCCAGCCAGCAAAGGGGTTTTTGTGGCCCTGACAGCGGGTTAGCAGCAGTGGGGTGGGAGCCCAAAGGGCCAGGGATAAAAAACCCGCTTTGCAGGGGCCCAAAAAAGTAGCGGCACGGGGCTCAGCGAGGAGCGGCGCCCTAGTCATAGTGCGGAGCGTTGGGCGGTAAAAACCCATAATCGGCGAAAATGAAGGTGGCCAGGGGGCTAACGTTGGCACCACGGCCCGCGTCAACACATGCAGCTACCACCCCGGGGGCCTGGTAAAACGTGGTCGATGTGGTGGTCCACCCTGCCGCGCAGCAACGCACGCACCCCCATGGCACGCATCCCATTGCAGCCAGTCAAGGCTCACCCCCTTGCAGAGGGAGCGTTTCTCTTTAAATATCCCCGCCCGTGCCCTCCCCTTGACTAGGGCGCCAGCAGGTTTTACAGGCGATTGCAAAGAGACAACAGTATGCGTCCAACCATCCAAGGTGCAGCAGCTTTACTGTGCTCCCGTCCAAGTTGTGGTACTGCAGTCCCCCCCTTTCCCAAAAGGTGGACCTGCACCCTTTGAGAATAATGGCTTGTGCCGAGCCGAGATGGAGATTCCCCAAACCCTAATTTCTTTTTCCCAAAAAAGGGAGTACCCCACTTAAAAAATGGTAGAAAAGAAGGTGGCCCTTTTTGAGTTATCGGTTTGTTCCAAGGTCACGGCAGCGGGACGTCTGGGGCTGTAACTACGGTAGGGATACATGTCCTTTTCGGCCCAAATGGGTGAATGTGCTTTTGCCCAAACCACCAACAATTGGGCAGGAGACACGCTTTTCCCCCAGTTGTCAAACTGCGGCTCCCTGCGCCAAAGTCCGCCTCCTCCGCCACCCCACCCCCATCTCACCCCAAAGTACTGTCCTCATCCCTGTGTAGGGCACGCGGTGTCACGCATTTGCACCTGGTTGCCTTGGCGAACGAAGTCCCCCAGGGAGGAATGTCCGCTCATGCAGCAAGAAATCGATGTGTGGCTTTCTCCGCGATCCCAAACTGCAAATCGGCAAACATGGTGACAGGACAATGCGAGAACATGGTGTCTGCGCTGCAACCGAGGAGGGATGGTAACATTCGCCCTGCATCCGGCGCACGTGTTCACTCCTGGTTGTGAAAAGATTCCTGAAGTCTTCACCGATTCTTCAAAGATTCTGAAATGGCCAGGAAACTGTCATGCACTCATCCATTCCTAACAAAGCCAGGAACACCCCTCCTCGAGTTGCAGCGGTCAAAACGGCCTCCCCCACACACACTCTGATTATGCGATGTTACCACCCGTTATGGAATACAGCTGCACAAGTTGGACCCGACTATATAACAGAGAAAGGCCATTAAAACGATTTTTTTGATGATCCAGGCCGGACAGGAGTATACCCCTGGTAACCTTGATGTCAGCCAGTGCAGCTCCATGCTAACACCTGCCCGTTGTGAGGCCATTCGAGAGGCAACGTTTATTTGTCAGTCCGCCAGGACTACGGTGATGAATAACGTCATTCCACTGCTTCAGTCCGGAACAGATGCTGAAAAATCTGTCTGGCAGGGGACTGGAGACGTTGCGACTACATCTCGCGGCCATATGAGTCCATTGGGGACTGAAATGGAGGAGGAGGAGGAGAGAGGACATTGGAGCAGAAGCATTGTCTGGTGAAATGATTGGATTTTCTACCCAGGTGACAGAGAGGAGGAGCAGAGCAGCTGGAGGAGGTAGATGGAGAGGAGTAGATGGAGATTAGGAAGACGAGGCAGATGACCCGCAAGCACCGTGGCAGTATACAGTGAGATGGAGCAGGAGCCCCTTAGAGTCACTTTGTGGCAGATGGCCCCGCAGCATGCTGATTTTGCCTGGCTAGTGACAGCCAAATAGCGTCAGCACCCGGCAGAGGATGACTTCTGGCTCTCCACCCTATTGGACCCTTGCTACCGGTCAAAATGGGAGCCTTTTTTCCCAGCTATTGAGAGGAGACAAAACTCAAATACGTAAATAGGGAAATCTCCGCATCGTCATATTGGGCCGCTGCCTATGTGCGGCATCATCCCCTCCACTGACAGGTCTGAACCAGGGGTTCCTCAAGCACTCACTATTACTGCCAGCTGCTGCCGGGGGAAGGTGGAGGGTCGAGCATTACCAGCTCCATCAGCAGCAAATTAAGTCTGGAGTCACTGATGAGCAGCTTCCTTCACCGCCCAAGATATGAGGAGGCATCGCCAGCAGCAGCAGCAGCAGTATGACCTGGAGCAACCCTGAACCAACAGTTGGTGGCCTACTTGGACAGCACTCTGCCGCCCCAGTTAGAAGATCCGCTGGACTCTGGGCAGCCAAACTGGATGTGTGGCCCGAAAACTTGCAGAGTTTGCAGTGGAGAAGCTGTCCTGCCCCGGCCAGTAGTGTGGCATCAGGGGCGGGGTGTTTCAGTGCGGCGGGGGCCATCGTTGCCAAGGAGAACCCGCTTGCCCAAAGTGAAAGTGGAAGGGACTGACCTTTGTCAAGATGAATCATGCGTGGATCGGCCGGGAAATTTTCCATACACCAATGCCTTAGGCGTCAGACTACATCACCCATAAGGGCCTCACCCAAACTGTGAGAAATGAGTCTGGGTTCAATACCTGCCTCAGCCATATTTGATGCCCCCACCCACCTGATGCCTCACATCTGCTGACAGTTTTCTCCATCTGCCACCAACCATCTTTTCCAGGGCTGGTATTGCCACCCACCTCCCACTCTGTCATTGTGGCACTGTCTGATCTCATGCTGCTGCTGTGGCTGCTGCCGTGACCTCCAAACTGTTTTCATTGTGCCCCTCTCTGACCTCATTTTGTTGCTCCTGCCGCGTCACTCCACTCTCTGTCATTGTCCCCTCTGTGGCCTACTCCAGTTTTTTGCCACCTCCAGAAAGTCATTGTGCCACTGTCTGACCTCATGCTGCTGCTGTGGCTGCTGCCGTGACCTACACACTGTGTCCCCTTGTGGGCCACTGTCTGACCTCTGTGCTGCTGTGGCTGCTGCCGTTGGCCTCACACTCTGTCATTGGGCCACTCTGTGGCCTATTCCTGTTTTTGCCACCTCCAGAATGTCATGTGCCACTGTCTGACCTCATGCTGGCCGCCGCCTCCCTCCACTCTCTTCTTTGGCCACTTTTGGGGGCCTACCCCTTTTTTTTCCCACCTCCAGAATGTCATGTCCCACTTCTGCCCTCATGCTGCTGCTGGGGCTGCTGCCGGACCTACACACTGTGCATTGTGCCACTGCCTGACCCCCCATGCTGCTGCTGTGGCTGCTGCCGGATATACACACGTATTGTGCCACTGCGACCTTGTTGCTGTTTTGGGTGATCCCGTGACCTACCCCCGTCTTGTGCCCTTTTCTGCCCTCATGCTGCTGCTGTGGCTGCCCCGTGACCAAACCCCTGTTTTCTTTTCCCCCACTCTTGCCTACTTCCTGTTTTTCCACCCCGAATGCAATTTGCCACTGTCTACCTCATCTTCCTGGGGTGCGCCGTCCTACACAGTGTCATTATGCCACTGCTGATTCATGCTGCTGCTGGGGGCTGCTGCCGTGCCCCTACCACTCTGTCATTGTGCCACTTGTGGCCTTTTCCCTGTTTTTGCCACTCCAAATTTCATTTGCCACTGTCGACCCATGCTGCGGCCGTCCCTCCACTCTCTGTCATTGTGCCACCTTGGCCTACTCCTTTTTTTGCCACCTCCAAAATGTCATTGTCCCACTTCTGACCTCATACTGCCCCCCGCCGTCCCCCTCCACTCTCTGTCATTGTGCCACTAAAGGGGCCTACTACTGTTTTGCCACCTCCGAATTCATTTCCACTGTTACCTCATGCTGCGCTGCGTGACCACACACTTGTCTTTTGTGCCCTGTCTGACCTCATGCTGCGCTTGGCTGCTGCCGTGCTACACACCGTGTCATTGCCCATTTGGGGCCTACTGCTTTTTTTTCCACCTAGAATGTCATTGTGCCACTGCTACCTATTGTGCTGCCGTGCCCTGCACACTGTGTCTTTGTGCCATGTCTGCCCTTATGCTGCTGCGTGGCTGCTGCCGTGACCTCCCCTCTGTCATTGGCCACTCTGGCCTTTCCTGTTTTTGCCCCCTCCAAATGTCATTGTCCCACGCCTGACCTCATGCTTCGCGGGCTGCTCCCGGGGACCTCCACACTTTTTTCATTGTCCCACCTTGGTTTTTTTCCCGTTTTTCCCACCTCAAATGTCATTGTGCCACTGTCTGACCTCATGCTGCTGCTGGGGCGTGCCGTGACCTAAAACTGGTCTTTTTCCACGTCGACCTCATCTGCTCTGGGGCTGCCATGACCTACACACTGTTTAAAATGTGCCCTGTCTGATCTCATGCTGCTGCGGGGCTCGCCTACAACACACTTTCATGCCCTTCTCCCTCATGCTGCGTTCTTCCTACTTCACCCTTTCTTTTTCAACTTTACCCATCTCTCTTTCTGCCCTACCACCACTTTCATTTAAAATTCACTCAAGTTCTTTCTCCTACTACCCTTTCATTTTCCCCCCTCTGTGGCCAAAACCATTTTTTTTTTGCCCCCCAAATTCTTGTATTGATATTCTGCGGGGGCTGCTGCGTGACCCCCCAAAAACTGTGTCTTTTCCCACTCGGGGGCCAAATCCCTGTTTTTCCCACCTCCAGAAGTCATTTTGCCACTGTCGACCCAGCTGCTGCTGGGGCGATGCCGTGACCTACCCCACGTGTCATTGTCCCACTCGGGGCCTACCCCTGTTTTAAACCACCTCCAGAATGTCATTGTCCCCTGTTGCCTCTGTGTGCTGGGCTGCTCCCTTTGACCCACCCCCGCAAAAAAAAAAAAAAATTGTCCCACTCTGTGGCCTACACCTTTTTTCCCCCCCCTCCAAAATGTCATTGTGCCACTGCTGACATCATGGCTGCTGTGGCTGTGCCGGACCTACACCTCTTCATTGTGCCACTGTTGCCTCATGCGTGCTGTGGCTGCTCCGTGACCAAACCACTGTCATTGTGCCACTTCGACCTCTCTGGCGGGGCCCTGATGCCGTGACCTCCCCTGTGTCTTTTGTGCCACTGTTAAACCTCTGTGCTGCTGTGGTGCTGCCGTGCCACACACTGGTCATTGTCCACCTGTGGCCTTCTCCTGTTTTTTCCCACCCCCAAATGTCATTGTGCCACTGTTGACCCTGTGCTGCTGGGGCTGCTGCCTGCCCACACACTGCATTGGCCACTGTCTGACCTCAGCTGCTGCTGTGGCTGATCCCCGGACCTTACACTCGCTTTTGTGCCACTGTCGCCCTCTGCCTGCTGGGTGCTGCGAAACCCTACACACTGTGTCATTGTCCACTCTGTGGCCTACCCCTGTTTTGCCACCTCCAGAATATCATTGTGCCACTGTCTGACCTCTGTGCGTGGCTGCCCCCGTCACCCCACTCTGTCCGGGTTTTTGCCCCCGGGCCCCCTAAAATTGTTTTTTCCAAATTGTCGCTGCCATGATTTATCAGGTACTTTCCCCCCTTTTCTTTTTTTGGTCTTTTTTTGCCCTTTAAGTGCCCAGGAAAATTTTTTATAGTGAAGCAAATTCTAAAGCGGCGGAAACTTTGCGTGATACTAAAACACAACTTGTAGAAGACCAAGCCAAGCTCCCTCCTATTTAAGCAGGAAATTTTACGCCCCCTGCGCTCGTGCAGCCTAAAAAGCTGTTTTTTAAACGTGATTTCCCAAAAAAATTGGGGAACAAAGTTATTTTTTTTCCGAGAAACCCCGGCAAATTTAACGAACCAAATTTTGGGGAAAAATTCGCCCATTCCTACAATAACGTTATTAGGGAAGAGGGGACAGCCCCTGTCTATCCTTTAGATGGGTCAAATGAGGAGGGGAAGCCAGAGCTAAGAACAGGCGTGGTTTAGTGTACAAAGACATAATGCATCAAAAAAAAAGCGTAAACCCAAATTTTTTCAGGAAGTTTAATTACGCCAGTTAACTCTACAAATCCCTTCCACACCAATAAAAAAAGGCGACATCCAATTTAAAGTAGCGATTTGCATAAATAAGCAAGCAACGTGTTCATTTTGTCTGTCTACCCCCTAAAAAACCTTTTGATCTCTGTAATAAGCGGGTAGGACAAAATTAAGTGCGAAGTGTTTTTTTAGCAAAATTTTAATGTCCGGTTTTAGCGAGATGGGTCTAAAATTAGCTGTTATTTGGTTTGCCTGGTTTCGGAATTGTGGTAATAACGGCTTGTAGTAGTTCCTTTGGCGGGTTACTGGACATAGCAATCTCATTACATAGATTGGTTAGATGGGGGGAAAGGAGATCTGAAAATAGTTGGTAATACTCGTTTGTAATACCGTCAGGCCCCGACGACTTGTTTAGTTTACTGTGACGAACGGCTTGCTTAACTGCCAATTTAGTAATTGGGGAATTTAACATTTCTACTTGAGATGATGATAAAGTTGGCAAGGATATGGAGGAAAGAAAGTTATTAATGTCTACGTCCGATGGGGCAGGGATGTTTTCTGATGATTGAAGGTTATATAGGCCAGCATAATAGGAGGCAAACTGTTCTGCAATGTCAAGGGGGTTAATGATTTTAGTACCAGAAGGAGATATTAAATGTGATATCCTATATTTGGTTTGATATACTTTAATTATTTTGGCTAGAAGTTTAGAGGGTCTATCGCCTTGTGCGTAAAATTTTCATTTCATCTTAGCTAGATTGAATTCGTATTTCTGTAGGTACAGAATACGCAGGTCATTTCTTAAGGAGGCTAGTGCAGTACCTTTAGCTGGAGAAGGATTAGCTTTAAAATCAGTTTCTAATCTTTGAATATTGGTTATCAGGTTATTAATGGAGGACTGATACTTTTTCCTAGAACGACTGGCCAGCTGGATGAACATACCACGGATAAATGCCTTGTGGGCACACCATAGTATGGAGGGGGAGGGAGCACTAGAGGTGTTAAAGTGAAAAAAGTCTTTAATCTGCCTTTTTAGGAAAGTGACATTGTCTGGATTTTTAAGAAGGAAATTGTTGAGCCTCCAGATGGATTTCTGAGGGCGTGTATGCAGTGTTTCAAGGGTCAAATCTACTGGTGCATGGTCAGACCATGTAGTTACCCCAATATCGGAGGAGATTACTTGGAGGAGCAAGATTTTGTCTAGCAGGAAGAAATCTATACGAGAATGAACTTGTTTAGGGGCCGAGAAAAAGGTATAATCTTTTTCTGTGGTGTGTATATAGCGCCAAATATCATGTATCTCTTCCTATAAAAGGAGGGAGTGAAGGTCATCTGGGGGTTTTAATCTCTCTCGAGATCTATCAATAGCATTGTTAACCACTATGTTGAAGTCTCCACAAATAATAAGTCCCCCTTCCCGTGCATTCTTTGCTGTAGAAATGACTCTACGAATAAAGGGAATTTGTTTTCCATTGGGTGCGTATACTGTAACAAGGGTATACGGTTTGGAGTTAATCTCACAAGCCAGAATGATGAACCGGCCATCAGGATCTATAACCTTGTGATGTAAGTGAAACGAAATTGAGTTTTTAATTAAGATTGCAACACCTGCTCTCTTCTTTGAAGCATGTGATTGAAATATAACTGGAAATTTGGGGTGATGCAATCTGTGAGCGTCAGAAAACATTAGATGTGTCTCCTGCAGACATATTATGTCCGCATTTGATCTCGTCAAATCCCTCCACAGCAAAGAACGCTTAAACTGTGAATTTAAACCCTTAACATTATAGGTCCACAATTTCAGAGACATTAGGAAAAGCAGGTAAATATGTTTAGGGACCGCATTATGATATCCAGAAACTGTTGTAGCGTTCAAAAAAACACATGCACAAATAGCAGTTTAGAGAGTATTAAACCCATGACAGAAATACATAAATATAAAAAAACTTGGAAAGCAATTAAATAATTATTCCCTCAAGGGGAACACAAGGGGAGCAAGTCCTGCCTTGGAGCCTGTAGAAGAAGAACAGATGAGAAAGCAAGAGACAAGGAGTAGAGCATCCATCACCAGTCTTAGTTTATACCCTAAGACATATATAAAGGATACAGTAATGTTTCAGACTGCAGATTTCGATCGGAGTTTAGTTGTTTTGTCTGACCACAAGGGCGTTTATCATCTCTGGTCGTGTTGGTTTCTTAGGAGCCGGACTAATGTCGGGGGCTGCTAGAAGTTTCCCGTTTCTCATGAGCGTGCCGGTTTCTTCTAGCGAATTGCAGACAAACTGGGTACCATCTCTGGAGATGATGAGTTTGACAGGAAAACCCCATCTATAGTTGATTTTGTTGTCACGGAGGAGCTTTGTGTATGGTTGGAATTCTTTACGCCTCATCATAGTAGCCGCAGACAGATCCGGGAAGATTGAAATGGCCTGAAAACGTTCTGGCAATGAATCTGCTTTGCGTAGAGCACGAAGAAATTCCTCCTTTATATTATAGAAGTGAATACGCGCTATCGTATCTCTCGGCACTTGCTGTGGCAGATTCCTCGGTTTAGGAATTCTATCATTGATAAGATCTTGCTTGGAGCTGTGGGGAAGTGTCAGAGCCATGAGATCTGTTAAATATGAATTAAGCTGATCAGGCGTGATGGCTTCAGGGATTCCACGGATTCTGACGTTATTATGTCGAGATCTGTCTTCTAGATCCCAAACCCTTTATTGGAGAGACGCTTAACTTCCTCCTCAAGAGCACTATTGGCATCAATTAAGCTGTTGTGCGAGGTGGCAAATTCTGCCATTTTGGCTTCAATGTGCTCAGTTCTTGTGGCTAAAGCATGAAAGTCCTGTTTAAGCTTCAAAATCATTGCTTTATATCAGACTGCAGTGTAGTACGAAAAGAGGAAAAAAGCTGCTGTAGCGTGTTGGCAGTCAAGGGCTGCACGTCTAGAGAGTCCTGTTGGTCAAGGTCTACCGCTTCGGCCCTGGATGAGCAAGACCGAGAAGGGGACGGATATTGCAAGCTTCTTTTAGTGGAAGAGCCCCTTCTAGAAGAAGTAGATATGAAAAATTCAGGGAGTTTAGAAGGCCTGCTCTTTGGATTTTTCTTGGTAGTGCCTCCCATGGTGAATTGATTCATCACCACAGTGCGGTGAAACTGGTGACAAGTTAAATCGCAGAAGAGTTGGCCAAGCAATGCAGTAGGACTGAAGAGTTGGTATCCGAGTGATGTAGCAGAGCCAGTTGCGGGCTGTAGTGCGCAGAGTTTGCTCAGGTGATGTAGCAGAGCTGGTTGCGGGCTGAAGTGCACAGAGGTTACTCAGGTGAGGTAGCAGAGCCGGTTATGGGCTGTAGTGCACCGAGGTTGCTCATTTGATATAGCAGAGCCAATTATAGGCTGTAATGTGCCGAGGTTACTCAGGTAATGTAGCAGAGCCGGCTGCAGGCTGTAGTACACAGAGGTTGCTAAGGTGATGTAGCAGAGCCAGTTGTGGGCTGTAGTGCGCAGAGGTTACTCAGGTGATGTAGCAGAGCTGGTTGCGGGCTGTAGTGCACAGAGGTTGCTCAGGTGATTAAGCAGAGCTGGTTACGGGCTGTAGTGCACAGAGGTTACTCAGGTAATGTAGCAGAGCCGGTTGTAGACTGTAGTGCACAGAAGTTACTCAGGTGATGTAGTAGAGCGGGTTGTAGGCTGTAGTGCGCAAAAGTTGCTCAGATGATGTAGCAGAACCGGTTGTGGGCTGTAGTGCGCAGAGACTGCTCAGGTGATGTAGCAGAGCCGGTTGCAGGTTGTAGTGCACAGGGGTTACTCAAGTAATGTAGCAGAGCCGGTTGTGGGATATAGTGCGCAGAAGTTGCTCAGATGATGTAGCAGAGCCGGTTGTGGGCTGTAGTGTGCAGAGGTAACTCAGGTGATGTTATAGAGCAGGTTGTAGGCTGTAGTGCGCAGAGGTTATTCACGTGATGTAGCAAAGCCGATTGTAGGCTGCAATGCGCAGAGGTTGCTCAGGTGATGTAGCAGAGCCGGTTATAGGCTGTAATGCGCAGAGGTTGTTCAGGTGATGTAGCAGAGCTGGTTATAGGCTGTAATGCACAGAGGTTGCTCAGGTGATGTAGCAGAGCCGGTTTTGGGCTGTAATGAGCAGAGGTTGCCCAGGTAATGTAGCAGAGCTGATTGCAGACTGTAGTGCGCGCTGGTATACATACACATGATGTGAAGCCGTGGAGAAGGTATGTGCCACTGCAAATGTAAATCCCAAAGCAGGGTCCCTGATATCTGCTGTTGCTCCTGCTGGCTCATGGCATGTTCAGTTGCAGGGAGAGGAGGAAGCTTGAGTAAGCTGCAGCAGGCCTCTGATCAAAACTCTGGTAATCTCTGGAGGATTTTGATTGTAGATGGCTCTTTTTGCTCAGTTCTTCTTCCCTGAATCAGAGAGAGCAGACTGGTGTCCAAAAAGACTGGGTATGTGGGCTTATTTGAGCAGATTTGGACTGGCTTCAGAGGAGCTCACAGGAGATGTGTCTAGCTACAGTGCCATCCAGGCTACGCCCCTCGATAGCACTTTTCTTATGGTAACCAAGGACGTACATGCTTAGATTTTTGGTCCCCTCATTTTAAACTATGATCTTCGTAGTGAGACAACCCCTTTAAGAGCTTTATCTATGAAAATGTGAACTTATTCCACAATAAACAAGGTCTTACTATGCTCTGTATGCATAACAGTGAAAAAGTTCTCAGAATATGGCGACATAAAAGCAAAATGGGGCACATTTATCATGGCAATTGTTACGGGTGTCCCTGCGACCCCCCTGTCGGGTCGCAGGCAAACCCGCACCGCCACAGTGTCTACAGCTGCGGCCGGCGCCGCAGCCCGGTACTCGGGCTGCGGACACCCCGGCAGCTCTGTGTCTCACTTACCTCGCCACGCTCCTGTTTCTGTCCCGGGAAGCACTTCAGCTGCCGGCTGGGTACGCGCGTGTCATCTAGTGCGCGCGCGCGGCACAACAGGAGAATTGAAAGGGTCAGCGCGCCGGTGATTGATCTCACCGCGCGCTGACCCTATTTAAGCTCTGCCCCTTCCTTAGCACCTTGCCGAATCGTTAGTGCCCTGTGCCTAGAGAGGAAGCGTTTCTGAGAGTCTTGTTTGTCTACTGTGTACCGTACCTTCTGCCTCCGTCCATTGACCATGAACCATTGCCGCCTTTCCTGACCCTCTGCCTGTCCCCGACTACAAACCACTGCCGCCTGCTCTGACCTTCTGCCTTTCCCCGACTACGAGCCTGCTTCACGATTCTGTACCGCGCAACACCTTGGCTGCCACTGCAAGCAAGTCATGTCAGGGGTAGCGACCTGGTAGTAATCTGCCGCAGCAAGTCCATCCCGCTTTGCGTTGGGCTCTGGTGAAAACCGGACCTACTTAGACTCCGCTCCCTGGTGTGGCTTACACCATCGCTTGTGGTGGTCCAGAGGATCCACTACCATATCCGTTACAGTTCGATTCGGCCATGGATCCCGCCAAGGTGCCTCTACCGAGCGTCTCTGACATCACCGCCATCGTGGCCCAACAGTCGAAACGGGTCACTCAGCAGGCGCAGCAGCTTAACCAGCTGTCCTCTATGATGCAGCAGCTCCTCGCTGCGCAGCAGCAGCAATTGGCTGCCTTAGCGCCTTCCGTGGCAGCCGCTCCAGGGATGTCCGCCGGTCCTAAACTCTGGTTGTCTATGCCAACGAAATTTGATGGGGACCCAAAAGCCTGCAGGGGCTTCATCACCCAGTGTTCCCTCCACGTGGAACTTATGGCAGGAGAGTTCCCGTCCGAAAGGTCCAAGGTAACCTTCATGGTCAGACTCCTCTCCGGGAAAGCCCTGGCCTGGGCGATTCCCCTCTGGGACTAAAGGGGATCCAGTCACTGCTGATATTGTGACGTTCCTGCAGGAGTATCGCAGCATCTTCGAATAGCCTGCCCGCACTTCGTCTGCCGAGACCGCCTTACTGAACCTGCAGCAAGGGAACTCCTCCGTTGGTGACTACGCCATGCAATTCCGCACACTAGCTTCGGAGCTGGCTTGGAATGATGCAGCTTTGTGCGCCACCTTTAAGAAGGGCCTCTCCAGCCAGATTAAGGATGCCCTCTCCGCCAGGGACTCTCCGTCTTCCTTAAGCGAGCTCATCCACCTGGCGACCAAGATTGATATCCGTTTCTCGGAGAGATGTGAGGAGCTCCGGCAAGAGCGTGAACCAATCCGAACATGTCGTCTATCCCGTCTTGCGCCGGTGTTTCTTCGGCCTCCACTGCCTTCTTCTCAGCCAGTCATGGAAGAGGCCATGCAAGTGGACAGAGCCCACCTGACTCCGCAAGAATTGACTCTACGACGTGAGGGTAAACCTATGTCTCTACTGCGCCAGTCCCGAACACCTCCTCAGGGGTTGTCCGCTCCATCCGCAATGTCCGGGAAACGCACGCACCTAGGCTTCATGGAAGAGGCGTCCCTAGGTGAGAACAATCCCTCTCCTCGGCTTATGCTGCCAGTTCAGGTCACAACCAATTCCGGGATCTCATTTCAAGTGGCTGCCTTCTTGGATTCCGGATCTGCCGGGAATTTTATGGATGCTGCTTTGGTGGCCAAGTATTGTCTCTCGGTGGTCCGCTTAGACCAACCCTTGGTCATCTCGTCCGTTAGTGGCGAACTCTTGAGTGACTCCATCCTGTTCCAGACTGAACCGGTGGTCCTACAAGTCGGAGCTTTACACAAGGAGAAGATCGCATTCTTCGTGCTACCCCGCTATTCCTCGGCTGTCCTCCTGGGGCTTCCGTGGCTGCAGCGTCACACCCCCATGCTCGACTGGAAGACGGCGAAGTTTTGCGTTGGGGGTCGAGATTGCCAGTCTCGCTGCCTGTCGGCACCTCTTCGGGTGCACCCCATTCCTCCACAGTCTCCTCTCAAGCCCTTACCAGGCTTGCCACCACCGTAACAAGACTTTCGGGATGTCTTCTTCGAGAAGCAGGCGGACACTCTACCTCCCCATCGTCCCTACGATTGTCCTATAGACCTGCTGCCCGGAACTAGTCCACCCCGGGGGAGGGTCTATCCACTGTCGTTACCCGAGACTCAGGCTATGTCGGCCTACATTAAAGAAAATTTTGCAGAAGGGCTTCATCCGCAAATCAACTTCTCCGGCGGGTGCCGTATTCTTCATTGTGGAGAAGAAGGATGGTTCCTTACGTACCTGCATCGACTACCGCAGTCTCAACAAGATCACGATAAAAAATCAGTATCCTTTACCTCTAATTACTGAACTCTTTGATCGTCTCCACGGAGCTAAAATCGGGGGTCCTATAATCTCGTCCGGATCCGAGATGGCGACAAAAATTCGTCAATGACATTTTCAGAGATCTTCTGTATGTCTGCGTGGTTGTCTACTTGGATGACATTCTGGTGTTTTCGCCTGATCTGGAGACCCACCAGTCGCATGTGCACCAGATCCTGAAACGCCTGCGTGAGAACCATCTCTATGCCAAACTAGAAAAGTGCCTGTTTCACCAGACTACACTCCCGTTCCTCGGATATATAATCTCGGACAAAGGCCTGCAGATGGACCCCACTAAACTCTCCGCCGTTCTACACTGGCCACGACCCATCGGCCTTCGGGCCATATAGCGCTTCTTGGGCTTTGCAAATTACTACACGCAGTTCATCCCACATTTCTCGACGTTGGTGGCACCGATTTTGGCTCTTACCAAAAAGCATGCCAACTCGAAACTGTGGCCACAAGCAGCTGAAGAGGCCTTTTCCAAGCTGAAAGCAGCATTTGCCTCTGCACCTGTGTTGTCGTGACTTGACACCGAGAAGCCCTTCTTCTTAGAAGTAGATGCCTCTTCATTGGGGGCTGGGGCGGTCCTCACCCAAACGGGGCCCACAGGCAAGACTCGGACCTGTGGGTTCTTTTCCAGAACATTTTCACCGGCGGAGAGGAACTATACCATCGGGGATCGGGAGCTTCTGGCCATTAAGCTCGCTCTGGAGGAGTGGCGCCACCTCCTGGAGGGTGCTCGATATCCTGTGAATATCTACACAGACCACAAAAATCTCTTTTACCTCCAGACAGCGCAACGTCTCAACCCACATCAAGCAAGGTGGGCTCTGTTCTTCGCTCGGTTCAATTATGTTATCCATTTCCGACCGGCAGAGAAGAATGTCACGGTCGATGCCCTTTCCCATGCCTCTGACGTAAGTGGAGAAGAGGAGGCTGTTCCTCGGCACATCATACCTCCAGAATGTCTGATATCTGCAGCTCCCATAGCCCTCCAACGTGCTCCTCCGGGTAAGACGTATGTGCGCCCAGCACTCCGGCTAAGGATTCTGAAATGGGGCCACTGCTCCCGTATTGCTGGACATCCGGGGGTGCGGAAGTCTTGTTCGTTGATCTCCCGGTTCTACTGGTAGCCCGATCTCGCTAAAGATGTGAAAGAGTTCGTGGAAGCCTGTACCACCTGCGCCCGCAATAAATCACCGCGCCTCAAACCTGCGGGTTTACTCCAGCCTCTGCCGGTTCCTAACAGTCCCTGGGGCCACATTGCCATGGACTTCATCACCGATCTGCCTCCCTCTGATGGTAATACGGTTATCTGGGTGGTCACTGACTGTTTTTCAAAAATGGCACACTTCGTTCCCTTACTCGGTCTCCCTTCTGCTCCTCGACTTGCCAATCTCTTTTTTAAACATATCTTCCGTCTGCATGGACTTCCCCTCCATATCGTCTCGGATCGGGGAGTTCAATTCGTCTCAAGATTTTGGCGAGGCCTCTGTTCTCTTCTACAAGTGGAACTGGATTTCTCTTCCGCGTACCACCCATAATCTAATGGACAAGTGGAGTGAGTGAACCAAGTCTTGGGTACCTATCTCCGCCATTTCGTATCCGCAAGACAAGATGATTCTCAGGCGCATCAATCCGGTGGCCTACAAGCTCCGGCTCCCTCCAACTATGCGCATCCCAAACTCCTTCCATGTCTCCCTACTGAAACTAGTCATTCATAACCGGTTCTCTCGGTCTGTGGTCCCCCTGTCTCCCGTAGCTGACTCCACCAATGTTTTTGCCATCAAAGAAATTTCGGCCATGAAGACGGTTAGGTGGAGACGATTTTTTTTGGTCGACTGGAAGGGGTTTGGGCCGAAGGAAAGGTCGTGGGAGGCAGAGGAGAACATCCTGAATCGGGGTCTCTTGTCTAGGTTTATGCGGGCCAGAAAGAGGGGGAGGCCACGGGGCAGGGTACTGTTACGGGTGTCCCTGCGACCCCCCTGTCGGGTCGCAGGCACACCCGCACCGCCGCAGCCCGGTACTCGGGTTGCGGACACCCCGGCAGCTCTGTGTCTCACTTACCTCACCACGCTCCTGTTTCCGTCCCCGCGCACGCTCCTGCTGCTGGCCGGGTGCACGCACGCGGCACTACAAGACAATTTACAGGGACAACTCGCCGGTGATTGGTCTCACCGGGCGCTGACCCTATTTAAGCTCTGCCCCTTCCTGAGCACCTTGCCGACTCGTTAGTGCCCTGTGCCTAGAGAGGAAGCGTTTCTGAGAGTCTTGTTCATCTACTGTGTACCGTACATTCTGCCT
Source organism: Phyllomedusa bahiana (assembly GCA_025379985.1). Lineage (NCBI taxonomy): Eukaryota > Metazoa > Chordata > Amphibia > Anura > Hylidae > Phyllomedusa > Phyllomedusa bahiana. Next base: position 28,344 of record JAODAL010028341.1, on the reverse strand, counting down.
CCGTCCATTGACCACGAACCATTGCCGCCTGTCCTGACCCTCTGCCTGTCCCCGACTACGAACCACTGCCGCCTGCACTGACCTTCTGCCTGTCCCCGACTACGAGCCTGCTTCACGATTCTGTACCGCGCAACACCTCGGCTGCCATCGGAAGTAAGTCACGTCAGGGGTAGCGACCTGGTAGACTCCTGCCGCAGCAAGTCCAAGTTGCAGCGGGCTCTGGTGAAAACCGGACCTACTTAGACTCCACTCCCTGGCGTGGCTTACACCATCGCTTGTGGTGGTCCAGAGGATCCACTACCATATCCGTTACAGCAATTGTGCCCTGATTCTGGCACAGTTTGCACCAAAATATTGTTGTATATGCTTTATACCACATTTGTTATATGTTTAATACACTTCTTCTGGGTCTCCGACAATGGGTCATGACCTCAGTAAACGATGTGACTTTGCGTGCGACGCTGTGCGCCACAACAAGTTTCAAAATGTTGCGCATTTTAAGACTTTCTAGTGTACTTACTTTACAGTGTCTAAGTATTTGACAATATTGATAAGTTTTAAAAAATAGTTTCTATTGTCAAAGTAGTAATACATAAAAAGCTATACTGTATATAGTGGGTAAAATAAGTATTAAACACATCACCAATTTTCTAAGCAAATATATTTCTGAAGGTGTTATTGACATGAAATTCTCATGAAATTCTCTTAGCCTTTGTGGATTGGATAGCTTGTTTCCAACACAGGCTAAGAAATCAAACCATTGATGTCCATAAATTAAGTTATGTATAACAAAGAGAAATAACACAGGGAAAAAGTATTGAACATGCTTACTACAGTTTAATACTTCTTACCAAAAAATTTTAAGATGCCTCCTGTATGTAGAAACTAGTCATTTGTATTGCTCAGGTGAGATTTTTGCCCATTATTCCACACAGGCACTCTTCAAATCTTGAAAGTTCCGTGGGATTTTTCTATGAACTATGAGCTTTAGTTCCTTGCATAGATTTTCTTTTGGATTCAGGTCAGGGCTTTATGTTTTCTCTGAGTGTTTCCTTTCCTGTGTGTTTGAGATTTTCATCTTGCTGACATGTCCACCCCTCATTTCATCTTCATCATCCTGGTAGAAGTCAGCAGATTTTAATTAAGTATGTCTAGGTACATTTGTCTATTATTTCTTCCTTCAAACAATCTCTGAATAACATGGATAGGTAAAAGCATTAAAAAGTGTCAGATTTCAAAATTAGGGCTGTGTCAGGAAGGCCAAAATTTGCTGGGTCCTTAAGGGATTAAAGGGGTTAAAGGGGTTTTGCCACAATGTTGTGTTGACATGGGATCCTCCAAAATGGGTATTTAATCACTTTTCTAAATATATGTGATTACAAAAAGTGAAGCCTCTGAGAGTTAAAGCTTTGTTTACATGCCCTTAGTTACTTAAAAGTTTGCATTAGACACGACCAGCAGCTGACAGGAGCTGATCTGGCCGCCCTTGCGTCTTTGCACTTCTTATCTGATGACAGGGAATTTGAACACGCTGGCAAGGGACTGTGGAGAAAGATCTTGTCTTTTGTATAGAGAATCTGCTAGTTGTAATGTGATTATTTGAGCAAACATTGCACACGCTGTCTGCTTAATGGCTGTGTTCTCAGCCCTCTCTTCCTCCCCTGTGAGGCAGCGTGAGGAATCATGCTTTGTTTATTTTCTATTCTGAGCAGATTAAAAGGTAAGAAACTCACTTCTTGGCAAAACCCCTTTAAGGGCCACATTTTGTGTGGTGGCAAACTGTATTGGAAAGCACTGTTTTTCCCAAAATAATGAGCATACTTAAGTAGCAAATAATTCCTGAAAGTAAAAAAAAACCTCAAATGCTGTAAAAACTGAAATTTAAGACTCAATTCACACCATGGTTGAGGTGCATTATCTGTTGCTAAACATATGCCCTCCCAGGATAAGCTTAACGGGCATATGTTTAGATATTGCAGTCTAAACCATATTGAAAACAGACACAAAACATTGAAGCCTTTTTCAAATAAAACCTTCCTGGAAAATTACACAAATTTGTCCCATTTGGTGCTATATTACAACCAGCTGCTGCATGTAGCCTTCAGTATTTCAGTTTGCACTGAAATAATTCACAAAGCTAACTTTTTTCTTGCATGTATTTGAAGCAATAAATGAGTGAAATATCTCTTCAAGCTATAACAAATAAGACAATAAGTAGAAAAAAAACCAAGGCAAACTAGAAGATAAAGAAAACCAGAATTATCTTATTACATGGATGTCATACTGAGCATAATCATTAGATGGCACTCGAAGATAAGATATAAAGAAACTTTACAGTACACTGTTTCTAGAGGACATAGCTTCAGCTGGTTTTATGATTACAAGAAACACAGTACAGTTACTGACATGCACAACAGTCTAGGGCAGTGGCGGAGCTACCACCATAATGGCTGTTATGGGTCCCAAGTGTTTAGAGGCATGTTCTAGGGATCAAGGACAAATGCCCTCGATCCCAGGGTCTGCGTGGTCTATTTAACTGTTTGTGCATCCTCGGGATGCGCAAACAGTTAAAGCACTGCCCCGCTATTCGGTCTAGTAGGCTTAAGGCCTACCGTCCTGATGCTGACAGCTTGATGATGTCACATCATCGTACCACATGCACCGAGCTTCACTAGGAGAATCCAGTCAGCTGCTCGTCGTGTGAATGTGGAAAGGTGAGCTTATTTTATTTTTTTACATTAATGGAGTTCTACCTACTGACCTACTTGGGCCTATCTTCCTACCTGGGGCCTATTTACCCCTACCTACCTACCTAACTTGGGCCTACTTACCGCCTAACTACCTCGGGCCTACCTACCTACCTAGGGCCTACCAACCTTCTTTTTTTTTTTTTTTAAACATATGTTTATTAGGTTTCATATAAAGGTGACAGTTACTTAGATCACAGAATACACAAACTGAAATGCCTAAGGGGAAATACAAGAAAAAAAAAAACGTTTGGTAAAGAACAAAGGTTAATCAGTGTTTCAGTAGAATGATTGAAACGAATCAGTCATTGACCCCAAAAGTAGTGCATAGAACCTTATTCAAGATCTAAACTAGAAACCAATTTCCTTTTTTTCTTGTTTGAAAAGTTAACAGAAATAAACTAACATACATAACCCCAAGGGAAACAAACAGATATATCAAGATATAACACACAGGAAAACAAAGACAGAAGGGAGAGGAGAGGGGATTGGGTAGCAATTCCACCGAGTCAATCACCAGTTCTGTTGGTAGGTTTAGAAAGTATTTCTGAAGTTGAAGCATGCAGCTCTAGAAGGCCATAAGCGTGTCACGCAGGACACGGCCGAAGTTGGAATTATATCAGCGGCTAAGGTGGGTGCTCAGTTAGCCGAAGGCAACCAAGAGAGCCCGACAGGGCACCTTCTAAGTACCATTTGGAGATTCGGAAGGGGGAAACCACCGTTTGCACTTTGTCAGTGGACAAAAATTTTTCAATAAATGGTTTCCAAGTGGAGAAGAATTTATCTCTGAGTGTTAGTTTTGCAGTCTCCACCTCCATCTTCTCCAGATGTAGGTATGACTTAACCTGCAGATTCACCTCGTCTATGCCCGGAGTTGTATCCTCCAACCATTTGAGTAGGATGCAGCGTTTTGCTGCTAGAAGGACTATGTGTAGTAGCTTATGCAGTTTGTTTAGACCTGTTAGGTCATGGAAAAGACATAATGCAGGGGTGAAGGAAACCTCAAGGTCCCATTTCAGTCTCAAGGTTTCCCTGAGCTCTCTCCAGAATCTCCGGGACTCAGGGCAGAACCTCATTCCATGAATCAAGTCGGTTTTCGGTTGTTGGCATTTAGGACAGGCTAGCTTTCGGTTAGGGGCAAAGGGGTGCGGAGGAATGGTAAATCCATAAATAGCTTGGTGCATGAAGCGAAAATAAGTTTCTCGCCATTTTTCACTAATCACAGCCTTACTGATTTTGTTCCAGCCCTCCAGGGCAATTTGCGGGATATTCAGCCCGGAAGTGGTCCCCCCCCTTTTAGCAAAAGTCCATGGGATGTACCTAGAGTGTTGGGTCCTTAATTGGTAAAGAAGGGAAAAGGGAGTGAGGGGGGTTTTGTGGTCCTAGAAGTCATCAAATTTTGTTTGGGGGAAATTCTTTAAAAGGGTTTTATAAACCTTCCTTTATAAAGCTTATTTTTTCCCCCAAGTTAGAAAAGGGGTGGGAGGGATAGGAGAATTTTTGGAGATCAGGGAACGAAAGTTTTTAATGTAGGGGGTATTTAAAAAGAGTCCAACCGAGGTCGGGCCCCCCCTCTCACTAGGTCGGAGATGGGGGTCACCCGGCCCCTTGCTCAAATTTTGGGGCCAATTAGCGCATTGTTTGCAAAATGAGCCGGGAATTTGAATAACTTCCGGCATATTTCCGGTGGCTATTGTGTCACGCATCAGGAGGCGGGACCAAATGTCCTGTGGGATGTGAAAATTTTGATTAAGAGGGCCGATAGGTTCCCCTCTCCGTGTTAGAAAATAAAGCTAGGGCAGTTCCATCTCCGGAAATTTTAAAAAAAGAGTTTTTGACCCAATCTAGACAAAAATCTGAATTGCATGCAGGTTTAATTTTTAACAGGAGATTGTACCCCCTGATTTTTTTTGGAAGCTCAGCTTTGCCATGTATTTAGGCTTTTGTTGCCCAAAAAAAACTGAAAAAAGGCCGGTGTCCTGCGTCCGGTGTTTAAGAAAAGGGGGTGGTTTGGGGGGTAAGAATTCTGGGGAAAACCTCATCTGGTTTTTAAAAGGCACCTAGCTAAAAGAGGGAGGGTTTCACCATCTGTTCGTTTTTTAGTCTTGATGGGGGGGGGGGGGGTAGTTGAGGGAATATAATGACCCTGGAGATTTCCCTATGTAAAATTTTAAGATTAATTAATTGTTTTTCGGGAAAAATTTGGGGGTGCTAGGTGTTCAATGAGTAGGCTGTGGGTTGGGGGTGCCTCAGAAGTCGGACTTGGACATTAATTTTGAATCCCCGAAAAAGTCTGGGAAACCCTGCTGACAAACAATTTTGGGAGTCCCCCTTTAGGGTGACTGAGGAAAAAAATGATATCTTCCCGCAAAGAGTCTAATTTTTTTTCGATGCTTTTAAAAAGTTTTTTTCCCACAAAAATAGGGGGGTGAGGGGGAATTGGCAAGTGGCTAAAGCCCGTTAAACATAGGGGGAGAGAGGCACCCCTTCTGGGGTTCCCTTTCAAAGGGGAAAGGCCTCGAAAGAAAACCCCGGGAAAACAAAACTGCCTTCCAGTTTCTGACAAAGGGGTGGAGGGAAATGCGAAGCGGCCCAAAAAAAACAATCTTGTAAGCACTAAATTGAGCCAGCCCCCGTCAAACCCCCTCGAAGGGGTTTCTCAGTGTCATTTCGAAAGGACCCCTCCTTTTCCTGGAAGTAAGAGCAAGTTGAAAACGCCCCCCAATATCTTCTTTTCCACAGGATCCCCAAGCAGTATTGACTCTAGACCTTTGAAAAGGGTCGGGCCACCTGAGTTTGGACCGTATATTTGTAGAGACAAACTTTCATGCATGGTCGTACAAACCCTCAAACCCTGGCTATCCTGTCTATGGGCACATCTACCACGACATTTTTTCCCTATTTGGCCCCGGGCCCCGGTTATTTCCGACGGTTGCCCGTATTCCGCCGGTTTGCCTTCAATAAGGCGCCAATCCTCGGAGTCATTACGGTAATCCACTGCTCTCATAGAGAACAGTGGATTCCGTCGCTCCTCCCCGCTCGGCAAATCCGCCGCGGGGGGAGAAAGTGACATGCACATTATTTACGGCGCGGACGCGCCGTAAACAATGCATTGTCTAGGGGGCCGGGAGCGGCGCCTCCGCCACGCTCCGGCCCCGCCCCCATCCCGCCCCTTATTCACTGCGGATTTGTGCGCTCAATACGGCGCACAAATCCGCCGTGAATAAGCCGTGTGAACACGGCCTTAGGATAAGCACACTGGCTTTGTTATCGATTGCGGGAGACCCAAACACCTGGCCCACCCACAGGCGCTTCATGCGTTCAAAGTCCTTTTCAGGAAGGTGAGTTTCCTGAAGGAAAGCTATGTCCACCTTAAGCCGTTTGAGATGCCTCAGTACCATCAGCCGTTTACTAGGAGAGCGCAGGCCCTTAATGTTCCAAGAAATTACTTTCATTATTGAGTTTCAAAATGTCAAGACTCCTGTGTGACTCGGTGGATGGGGTGGAAAGGACACATAAGGAGACAAAGACACATATGGTATACAACAGCAGGTTAGAAAACAGTCCAGCACACCGGGAAAGAGAGAAAAAAACATAACAACTTCTCCCCCGGGCAGTGTGCAATGTGACCTCACTTTTTTCCATCAAGAACATAAACGCATAGAGAGAAAACAATGCCATTTACAATTACAGAAATTAGTCAATCCCGGGTAAAGCAAGACAAGCTTTATTTGTTTACGAAACAAGGCTGAGCAGACGGGGGAAAATGTCTTGCGCTTTCGGACCACTTCTGCCAAAAAGTCCTTAAAGACTAGAATTTTTCTGCCCCTGAAGATGAGGTCAGATCAGAGTCTTCGGAAAGGCACGCAGGATCGCTACTTTGTCTGTGAAGTCCAGAAATTTGGCAATGATCTGGCGAGGGCGGTCAGGGTGTGGAGGCGGTCTGCCAAAGCGCGAGAAGGGCTTGTCTCCACTTCTCAAGTCCGGTCCAATTCGGTGCGCTCGTTCGACTTTGCATGGACCCCTCAATCCTAAAGCTTCGGGTAGATCTCTTTCGCATAGGTTTATTAGTTCGCTTGCTGGGATCGCTTCAGAGACCCCTATAATTCGCAAATTGTTTCTTCTGGACCTGTTTTCAAGGTCATCTAGTTTGTCTTTTAACCGCCTGTTTTCCTGGGCAAGATCCGACAGGTCAGAGCGAACTTTGTCCATGTCACTGGCAAAATCCTGGAGTTGAATGTCATGGTCATCAAGACGTTCTGCATGGATTCTAATGTCTGCTTTCACTTGAGCCACCATTCGTGCCACCGAGGCAGTTAGAGAGGCTTGAAGGTCTTCCGAAATCTGTTTTGCCACATCCGCCACTATGGTCGTAAATTTAGAGATGGTAGGGTCAATCTGAGGATGGCACGCATCTGCGGAGACTAGCTGGGTAGGTGATGGGCTTGGCGTGGCTCTTTGTGGACTACCAGTGTTGTCCCAGTCTGGGGTGGGGCACGTACTGGGCGGTAGGTCCTGCGATTGTGCTGAGCAGGGTGGTTCAGGTGAAGCCGGGACCTGGCCCTTGCTGTCCTTCCCCGTTTGTTTAACACTTTTTGTGCGGCCCATTTTCCAAACGTATTTTTCCATAGACCCCCAGATTAGAGAAACTCAGTAGAGGCTTCAGAATATGCCCCACCTATGGAGCTGTGGCTGGACCTACTGTGACCAGGGGCCGAAGGGAGAAGGTAGAGGGCCTTATGTGCGCGCCTAGCTGCTATAGTGTCCGAAGAGGTTCTCAGAAGCAAGAGGAAGCTTGATAGAAGCAAAATTTCATGCCCTAGAGGAGCAGTGATAGCATCAAGTTCAGCCACAGCTACTGAATGTCTATACTTTTGCCTGTAAAATGGTGGTTGCCCCCAAAGCACAGGGCTTCTGGCGGTAAGGGTCGCTCCTGAATCCACTTGTGGGAATATGTCAGGTTACACCACCTAGGATAGGGCTCAGAAATCTGTAGTGGAGCAGTCACTCTGGGATAATACTGCTGGCGGGGGATTAGTGGAAAGGCGCCCCTCCCGTACCTTAAGAACTGGCCTGTCTGTGACCCAGCTCTGCAGAGTCCCGCCTAAGTGGCTCCAGGTGCTGCTCGCGTCCTTCCCGGCGTCACTGTCCGGCAGCCGCCGGTGTCGCTGTGATGAGCGCCTTTGCGGGCTTATTAATCCCGCTGTTCAGAGCCCTGCTGTGTGGAGGCGCAAGGAGCGGGTCGCGGAGGGAGCTGGCCGCGTCTCTCCCGGCGGCACTGTTCGGCAGCTGCTGGCGGCGCTTCTGTGTGCGCCTTTGCGGGCGTGTTATCCCCGCTGCTCGGGGTCCTGCTGCGCCAAGGGAAGCTGGCCGCGTCCTCACTGCCGCTACAGGCCAGCTGCTGCTCGCTGGGCACTTTCGCGGGCTTTTTACTTCCCGGTGCTACGGCTGTCACGGAGCGGTCCGGTGAGTCTCCGTCTAGAGCGGGCTGTGTGCGGGCTAGTTTGGCTGTTTCAGGATGTCCAGTTTGCCCCGGTGTCCAGGAGCTCACTTTCCTAGCGTCCTAGCATGATGGCGCCGGAATAGGACGTCCCTACCAACCTTCTTAACTATGGCCTTCCTACATGAAACCTACCCTCCAACTGCCTGGGGCCTACCTACCTGATGCCTATCAACCTATCTATGGACTACAAACTTATCTAACGGGGTTCTACCTTTCTACCTGTGGCCTTTTTACCTACCTGGAGCCTTGTCTACCTATCTAAAGTCTCTACCTGTCTATTTGTAGCCCTGTCTCACTACTTAACTGGAGCCTCATCTATCTATCTATCTGGGCCTTGCCTGCCTACCTACCTACCTGACAACCTACCTGGAGCCTTTTCTATGTACATACCTGGGGCCTTGCCTACTTTTAGCTCTACCTATTTACCAGGTTTGGCCACATCATTGGTGGCCTATCTACCTAGATGCCGAGTAAGGAGGAGGGCTATCTATCTAAAATGATTCTAGGGTTACAAGTCATAGCAGTAGCACAATTTCCAGGGGGTCAATCCTCTGTTCCTCTCCTCCACTCTAGGAGACTGTGCCTCTAAGCTATGGCTTGTAGTCGCTCTCCTACCCATGGGAAGAGCTGGGAAACAGTGAGATGCTGAAAACTTGAGAATTCGTGAGATGTTTGTGTTGATAAATTCTGCAGGGATGAGTGGTGACCAGAAGAAGTCATTTTGGCAGCTTGAACCAGATAGAGAAGAAAAGGGAAGTGAACAACTCATCAGGAAGTCATCACATGTGAGTCCCTAGATATAACTGCACTGTAATCACTTATACATCTGCAGAGTGTCTGTGTACACTGGTAATTAGCACTATACGATCACTGTGTAACATCACAGTTGGCTAACTAACAGAATCTCTATCTTTAAAGGGAACCTGTCACATAGATTTTGCCCCCCCTTGCTGAGGGCAGCACTAGCTAGTGTCAGACCTGCTGTGTCCAGCGCCTTGTCCCTTATTCTGTAAGATGCTGTAGTTTAAGAGCATTTACCCCTCAAATCTTATTCATGAGCAAGTGTTAGCCCTGCCCACTAGTGTTGAACGATTATTATCGACAAAGTTGAAATCGGCAAGGTATTTACATTGATCGGATTTTTTAGATCACGCGATAATTTAGGTTAAAATCTGTGCATAATCTATTAGTATTGCGCCATTTTCGGCGCTTGCTGTCATTTTGGTGGCCAGCAAATCAGCTTACAGAATAGAGCAGGGTGAGATGTGTGTGCGAGGTCAGGACTGGGATGTGTATGGTTGCGATTGGCTGGAAAAATCACATGACCTCGTTTTACATAGAACAGCCCTTCCTGTTCATGATCAGTGTGTGTCAGTATCTCAAAGCAGTAGGACGTGCGCTCTGCCTCTGTGCAAACAGCTCAGCGAAATTATTCTATTTGTTCACAGAGACAGCTCTACTTTTAGCTGTGATCCTTAGAACTCAGTTAGATCAGAGATTTGCAGATTTTAGGTAGTTAGGCAGAGAATTTTAAAGGAGCATCTACCGCTGTAAAGTCACGGGGGGGAAGCGGGGGAGGGGCCCCACGGGCGAACACAGACAAGCTCTTTAAAGAATACTGGATATTGTATTGCAGACATTGCATTGCAATAGCTTTATTATTAACAGTTTACTGTTGAAATATTACTTGGATATTGGGCAGCCTGAACTTATATTAGGATACAGATCTTTTCTAATAACTGCAGGTCTATTTGTTAGGTGCAAAACTCCACTTTGATTATCAGTATACATTTCAGATAGGTGTTCTTTTTCAATTTTGCCCAGTTCATCTTTGTTGATAGAGGTACCTTGCAGTTAAATTTGAATCCAGCAATTTTGTAGTCACCACAGGTTGATAGGTGCCAAAAATACCTTTTATTATCCGTATACATTTCAGATACGTGTTTTTTGCACTTTTGCCCAGTCCAGATTTGTTGATAGAGGTACCTTGCAGTTAAATTTTAATCCAGCAATTGTGTAGTCACCACAGGTGAATTGATAGGTGCCAAAAATACCTTTTATTATCCGTATACATTTCAGATACGTGTTTTTTGCACTTTTGCCCAGTCCAGATTTGTTGATAGAGGTACCTTGCAGTTAAATTTTAATCCAGCAATTGTGTAGTCACCACAGGTGAATTGATAGGTGCCAAAAATACCTTTTATTATCCGTATACATTTCAGATACGTGTTTTTTGCACTTTTGCCCAGTCCAGATTTGTTGATAGAGCCACCTAGCAGTTAAATTTGAATCCAGCAATTGTGTAGTCACCACAGGTGAATTGATAGGTGCCAAAAATACCTTTTATTATCCGTATACATTTCAGATACGTGTTTTTTGCACTTTTGCCCAGTCCAGATTTGTTGATAGAGCCACCTTGCAGTTAAATTTGAATCCAGCAATTTTGTTTTGATTTGAGGGATTTGAGAATAGCTGTGATTTGCTGTCTTTTAATAAGAGACTTTCCAAAACTCTTCCATACCTTCTCAAATTTTATCTGTCTGAACATGGAGCGAATTGCAGGTGGTAAGCGAGCAAAGAGGGGGGTAGGACATGGAGGTAGAGGTACGAGTAGAAAACTTTACTTCTATTCCATATCAACAAGGAAACGCAATAGCTCAATGAACAATGTGAACAACGTTTAAAAACCTGGTGCTGTGTAAATTGCGCAACGGCATAAGGTGATTTTCTTCCTTGTTGGAGTCCTCAGTCTCTCTGTGTGAACTCCATAGAGCGATAGTCTCGCTGCTGTACGTGTGTGATGCGACGTTTCGGAAGCTCTTTCTTCCTTTTTCAAGCATGCGCACATCATCTTGCGCTACGTTTAAATACCCCGCCCACAGTCACGTGGGCTGTATGGCACCAATACTAAAAACAATAAAAACAATCCTATATACAGGACCTATGTTTAGCATTATAAATAACACCTCAAATTGAAACTCTCATTTAGACCTTTGGGTGCTAGGGATTCCAACGTATGGATCCAATATGCCTCTCGTCTGAGCAGCATAGGGCCCATCTCGCATTCATTCCTGACATGAACTTCCTCCAAGATACATCACCTTAAATCGCTTACTTGGTGTCTGGATTCATAAAAGTGACGTGCTACTGTTGTTTCGCCATATCTACTACCTTCCTGCATCTGTTCCTGCTGTGTTTTCTTAATATTAGAGCCAGCGACGGAGGAGGAGACGGACACAGATGCGGACACAGAGCCTCTCTCTCCGTCGAATCCACCAGGCCCGACAGTTTCTCAATTTTATCGGTCTTCATTAGGCAGAGGTTCACGGTCCAGGGCTAGTGCAAGGTGGCAATTCAGCTCTCAGGGTGCATCATCTAAGGCAAGTCAGGGCTGTGTTGAAGCTGTGCCGGAGGAAGAGGAGGAGGAGGTATTCCTAGACACCGACGTTACCGACGTCCCTGCCTTGGAAAGAGGTTGGCGTGAATTTGAGGCGGAGGAGGAAGATGAGGAAGATCAGTTTGCTAGTGCCCCTCGACCCAGAGGCTTGGGAAATCAAGGCTCCATCTCTCACATGAGTGCGTGGATGCTCCATTTCCTCCAACATAATCCTCGCATTAAGGCCATCAAAATGAACAACAGTTACTGGGTGGCCACCCTCCTGGATCCCTGGTACAAAAAAAAGCTCAGCACTTTCATTCCACCCACCCAAATAGAGAGTAAAATGCAGGAAATGGAGACCTTGCTGATTGATCAACTGGAGACATCTGTTGCGTCTGCTTCACGTTCCTCAAATGTCACGGTGGAACAACATCAGCGACGTGACAGCAGTAGAGCGCCAAGTAGCTGTAGCGGCAGCAGCAGCAGGCAAGGTGGCAGAAGCCTAATGGGTGACCTCTGGCAATCTTTATTTACCACCTCACCAACGCATGCAATGCAGGGCAGACATCCAACACACAGAGACCAGCTTAAGATCATGAATAGAAGAATGCGGACGGCAGCACCAGATGGATTAAAACAGGAACTCTTTATTCCACAAGGAGCACAAAATGCAACGTTTCAGCCATCATGTTATGGCCTTTCTCAAGCAGCACAAATCACAAATGTACAGAGGCACACATATATTCAAATACAAGATCCTCCCACTAGCTGTTTAAACCAATAATTTGTTCAATATAGTCATTAATCAAACAACAGGCATGTAAAACAACATTGATAGGTTAAACATAGTGGCAAATCACATAAAAAACAAATGGTGTTACCATAGAGACAACCCTTGGCTCGCTCCTAGGCAGGGATCCTCACACATGGTATCAGCGTCCTCCCGAACGTACTGCGCATGACCGGAAGTTCGGCGCCGGCAACCGCACTCACACATCCGGGATAGTGCAGAAGCATACAGCGCATGTCAAGAAGCCAGACGCCGACGTAGGCATAGCAACTACGGCATCACATTCACTGAATGCACAAGACTGGACAATTAGTCCAAACTATATCGCGCATGTTCTATAGGGGGCCTGCCATTATTATGGGTTATACATATTAATACATATGAAATATGCCAATAGAAAATATCTGCCAATGTAAACGATCAATAAAGTTAACTGAAAAGGGCTGGAATCGTAAGTAAGCATTGTTTGTAATTATTCCAAAATAAATAACGGGGGCAATAACCTATCTTAATTAGATGGGAGCATACGGGAAATAGAAAAAAATCCATTACTCATAAAATGCTCTAACCCCCTTATTATAATAATAATATTACAATGTATACTATCTATCTGAACCCTATCAAAAACACTCAAAAAGTGAATGGTTATTTAATCTTTATTACAAAAGTTCAATATTAAACATATGCAAAATATGAAACCCTAATCATCTAAAAAAGCTTAAATTTGTTTTTAATGTGATTTGCCACTATGTTTAACCTATCAATGTTGTTTTACATGCCTGTTGTTTGATTAATGACTATATTGAACACATTATTGGTTTAAACAGCTAGTGGGAGGATCTTGTATTTGAATATATGTGTGCCACTGTACATTTGTGATTTGTGCTGCTTGAGAAAGGCCATAACATGATGGCTGAAACGTTGCATTTTTTACTCCTTGTGGAATAAAGAGTTCCTGTTTTAATCCATCTGGTGCTGCCGTCCGCTTTCTTCTATTTTTTTGCTATCTTGTTGGTGTGTTTAAGGCTTACACAACCAGTCGACTGGCTGATGCACGGATCTTGGATATTTACCTGCTGTGGAGAATTAGTGCTGTTCTCATTTCTCGTTGGTTTTCTCCAGCTTAAGATCATGGTGCACGACTATCTGCGTCTCAACACCGATGTTTTTGTATGTGTTCCGGACCCAATAGACTTCTGGGTATCCAAAATGGATGAATGGCCCGAGCTCGCTCGCCACGCCATAGAGGTGTTGTCCAGCCTAGCAGCCAGTGTCATATCTGAGCGGACCTTCAGCACAGCTGGAGGAGTCATTACAGACAAACGCATCCGGCTTTCCACAGATAATGTGGATCGTTTGACTTTCATCAAGATGAATCAGGCATGGATCTCTGATGATGTTGTGGCCCCAATTGCCGAGGTCACCGATTAGTTGCCGGTCTACTTCACATTCCTCTTCAAACAGAAATGGTCCTCTTGAAAACTTTTTTTTAAAATGATCATTTCTTACTGCAATTTTTATTCTCTTTTCCCAACAGTTCATTTTGCTGGTTTTGCTGTGAGGAGACTGTAAAAGACAGCAAGGTTTCGTGACAACATCGTATTCCATTTACTCACTTTATCTTTAGAAGTTTTCGCATTGTCAATGGTTTTGAGGTCATGTTGCTGTGAGATACAGCTATAATTATGGTCCTTTGGAACAGAAATGTGGCTTCTAAGTGGCATTTCTCCATCACAATTTTTAATAGTGGCTGAGAAGTCATATTTATAATTTTTTGGGGTCATGTTGCTGTGAGATACAGCTATAATCATGGTCCTTTGGAACAGAAATGTGGCTTTTAAGTGGCATTTCTCCCTCACAATTTTTTAACAGTGGCTGAGAAGTCATTTTTATAATTTTTTGGGTCATGCTGCTTTGAAATGCAGCAATACTACAGGTCCTATTATAAAAAAAAAATTGTTTCTAACAGACATTTGTTCTTCACAATTGTCAAAAGTGGCTCAAGGGTCATGTTTTGAATTTTTGGGGCCATTTTGCTGGGACATGCAGCTATACTACAGGTCCTATTATAAAAAAATGTTTTTTCTAACAGACATTTGTTCTTCACAATTGTCAAACCTGTCTCCAGGGTCATGTATTGAATTTTTGGGGGCATTTTGCTGTGACATGCAGCTATACTACAGGTCCTATTATAAAAAAATGTTGTTTCTAACAGACATTTGTTCTTCACAATTGTCAAAAGTGGCTCAAGGGTGATGGTGCTGTCAGAAACAGGAATAGGTAGGACACTGTTAATGGACACATATTGCAAAATGACTTGTTTTTGCAAGATCTTTAACATAGCTAGCAATCCCTGTATTGAGACAACCCATTTAATATAATTAAAAAAAGAGAAACAAAGACATGGTGGGATTCCATCCTATTTTAAAAATGTGTTTTCTAGAATTAAACTACTAAAAAACTTGCATGTACAAAATAGCTGGTAAAAAAATTCCTCTGAATTGTACAAGAGAGGTACAGAAAGACTTGACCAGATGTAGGTTATTCAGAGGACATGGAGTATGGAGCACGGACAGAGAACAAAGAACAGAGACAATTTCCTCCAGCACGTTGAGTAAAATGAGAAAAAGAATGCCAAGAAAAAGGGCACCTGGGTGGAACAGGAGCGTTAACCACCAGTATTTCCAAGTGAAGCTCAATTGGTCCGTACTCATACGGAGGGGCAAGCGCTACCCAGGTCTTGACTGTGTACTGAGGAAGGCTGGAGGTCTTACCTCACACTTCCGCTTCCGCACTCTGCTTCAGCACGACTGTTTTCGTTGCTGCATCATAAGGGCATTTTTACCGTGTTAATAGATGACGGACGCTAGCCTGGGCTCTCACCGCACCCACTGTAAGTCTGGCCCTGGCAGCTGGACCTCCGTGTTAACAGATGGCTGACGGCAGCACTGGCTCTCACCGTTAGGGGCAATCAGGAGAGCTTCAAATTTCTCTAAAAAAATCAGATTTTGAAAAAGGTGATTTCTGTGAGGTTAAGTAGTGTCAAAAAGCGTACCAGGGCTGGACACAAATTGCACAATTTGAGGCTTAAAATTTTCTGGGGCTGGAGTCACTATGGGGTCGCATCATTTGATCTCCAGGGGAGTCTGTCCCTAATCACTGAAGAAGGATTTGGAGGAAAAATGAAACCATTGAATTGATTGGCTGAATCACTCTCAGAAGCCATGAGGGCAAATGTCTTCTCGACTAAGAAGTGTTTTGGGGATGATTAGGACATTTTTATTACTTATGGGGTGTGCGGACGAATTA
Source organism: Phyllomedusa bahiana (assembly GCA_025379985.1). Taxonomy (NCBI): domain Eukaryota; kingdom Metazoa; phylum Chordata; class Amphibia; order Anura; family Hylidae; genus Phyllomedusa; species Phyllomedusa bahiana. Next base: position 12,616 of record JAODAL010028341.1, on the reverse strand, counting down.
ACACATCTACACGTGTAAAAAAATACCTTTAAAAACTGCAGGGAGGGGTGTATGTTGTATGTTATCACACTTGAAAAAAAAGCAAAATGATAATAATGTAAAACTATAAATAAAACTTCCCTAAATAAAATCTGAAAAAAAATGTCAGTTAACAAAAATATACTAAATGACAGTCACTGTACAAAATAGCATAGTGCCACTTTGTGATCTGTGGGTCAAACAGGTTTAGGGGTCATGCTGTGGTACAGGACAGGTATAGTCAATGTCCAGTTCAACTAAAATGGTGGTTGAAAGTCTCCTTTTTCCGGCACTTTTTAATCTGTGGGTCAGACAGGTTTAATGGTCATACTGCGGTACAGGACAGATATAGTTAATGTCCAGTTCAACTAAAATGGTGGTTGAAAGACTCCTTTTTCCGGCACTTTTTAATCTGGGGTCATGCAGGTTTGGGGCTCATGCTGCGTTCCAGGACAGGGATATTCAATGTCCAGTTCAAGTAAAATGATGTTTCAAATCATACTGCCTTCTGGCACTTTTTAATTTGTGGGTCATGCAGGTTTAAGGGTCATGCTGTGGTACAAGACAGGGATAGTGAATGGTCTGTGAGTTTTTTTCTGTGGCTTTTATAACCTAAGTGTGTTGCCTAAGATGTAGCACGTATCCATTTGACTGTTGTGGATGTTAATTCCAGCTTCTCCCATCCCTTTTGGGTGTTGTCCTCTCCATAGACTTTAATGGTCATCGGCGATAATCTATTATCGACTATCGGATATCTTATTGATAATTGCCGATATCGACTATCGACCCGATGACGATAGTCAACGTAATCGCTCATCACTACTGCCCACCAAAAGCTAGCCCTACCCACCTTGCAGTTATTCACATGTTTCTATCTATTCAAAGTAATAGGTTTATCAGTTGAGGTGGGCAGGGTTTGAAAAAAAACAGACTCTTTTCATGACTCTTTTCTGCCTGAAAACTGTAGATTTGAGCACTAAATACTCTAAAACTACAGTATCTTACAGAATAAGGGGCACAGCGCCGGAAACAACAGGTCTGACTCTGGCTTGTTCTGTCCTCAGCAAGGGGGACATAAACTATGTGACAGGTTCTCTTTAACTCTTCTTTACTGTATATTTAGTGATTATATTGGTGGTTGTGGTGAACTGAACGGCGGTGGGGTAGGTTATACTCCAGTCTTTAAGGGGTTTTCTCATCACAAGCTTTCACAGATTTGAGCAGTTTCAAATCCAGGGGCGGGTCTCTCTTCCAAGTAGGCAGATCTTCCCTCACTGAAGACTGTGTGAGCAGTAGAAGGAGGAGGATGCCACAGCTCTGCAGACCTCCTGCAGTGGTCAATTCTCATGCCTGTAGAGCTGTCACCTTCCTCCCAAGCTCCACAAGCTTCTAGTATCCATAACACCTGCATTGGTGTATGCATTATATATACAGCCTGAACTGATGAAACAAATGTGAGAAATTCACTCTGCTCCTCCCTCTGTTATCAGGCAGGAGGTAGAGACGAACAGACTGTATAAGACTGTGTTATATGGGGGGAGCAGTGTATAAGGCTGTGCTATATGAGGGGAGAGTGAATCTAGCAGCAAGAGACTCAGTAATTGCCCAGATCCTTCACATGGGGCTGAGAGATAAGCATAGAGGAGCTCAGGCAGCTTTATTACACAGTCAGCACAGAAAACTGTTTCACTTTCATTTTCCACAGCTCAGATGGGAGTAAGCACAGAGTGCAGGCAGCCAATCACAACACAGGGGGTGTGAAGCGTCCAGGGGGCATGTCCCAAGAGGCTGAATGAAATATCAGTCAGCCAATCACAGCAAAGGGGACGTGGCCCGACCTCAGGTGTGTAGAACACACAGATTAGTTTATATTTTCTATACTATATGATTTAGGTAATGCAAACCAATTGCAAAAGTGCTTATTTTTATTGTCCCCATCATTATGGATATGATCTTTGTAGCGAGAAAAAACTTTTAAAGACTGCCGCTGAACTCTTCTTGTGTCAGATGGATGGTCTCAGTTCACTGCGAGGAAGAGAGGCAGGAGCAGCAAAGCCCCACCCCTTCTCTTCAGCAGAGCACCACCTGCTCTGTAGAGAATATGTTGCTTGCGGAGATTAAGGACAAGTTTATTTACTGGGGTTGGAATGATGGTTAGAGAGGGATTTAGTGTGGTTTGGAATGGGGGAAAGGGGTTGAAGTGGAGGTTTTGAGGAGACGGGTTAAGAGTGGTGGGGAGAGGAGGGATAGAGGTGAAGGTTTTGGGGGTGTCAGGGGTGACTTGCGGAGGTGGGTTAGGTTTTTGGGAGAAGTGGGGGTTGCATATAGTGTTGAGTGAACCGTTCGAGAAAGGTTCGTTCGAGTCGAACTTTACAGATTTTTAAAATTCTAGCGGAACCAAGCTTTTTTATGGTAGTTCGAGTAAAGCTTGCGTTCGACATGTGCATTCGCCGTGCCTTTTTTTACTTTCACTTTGAGCTGCTTCCTGTACTTTTGATGCCATCCAATCAGTGCAGATGATAGAGAAGTGTCCAAAAACATCACCAGTCAGGGTGTAGGGATCTAATTGGCTGCTGAAATCACTTGACCCTGTTCTATGTATTACACTGTATTTTCTGTTGAATGCCATTTCTAATTCAATCTCAGTACTGGACACACTGCTCTCTGTGTCTGCATGCTTGAATGCATGCAGGCACTCCATTTCAAAAGCTGCTAGTTACATTACTTAGGGGGTGGGGGACAGTAAGCTTAGGGAATTATACACAGCAAAAGTTAGGGAGTTTTAAATTGCTGCCTGCATCTTTCACATCTTCAGTCTGAGTGCCCAAAAGTGCATGTCTGCTGTTTTGGGGGTACAGCCAGTGAAGAAGACATGGCTAGCTCCATTGCAAATTATAGGGATCTAAGAATAGTTGTGATTTGCTGTGTTGCTGCCAGGGTTCTGTAACCCCCAGATCAACAGATATTCCATTGAATAAATTAAATTTCTAATCCTATTTGCTAGTTGCAAATTATAGGGATTTAAGAACACTTGTGATTTGCTGTCTTGCTGCCAGGGTTCTTCCATAAGACCCCGTTCAACAGATATTCCATTGAAAAAATTATATTTCTAATCCTATTTGCCAGTTATAGGGATTCAAGAACAGTTGCATTTTGCTGTTTTGCTGCCAGGGTTCTTCCATAAGACCCTGTTTAACAGATTTTCTGTTGAAAATATTATATTTCTAATCCTATTTGCAAATTATAGGGATTCAAGAACAGTTGTGATTTGCTGTTTTGCTGCCAGGCTTCTTCCATAACACCAAGTTCAACAGATATTCCATTGAAAAACTTCGATTTCTAATCTTATTTGCTAGTTGACAATTATAGGGATTTAAGAACACTTGTGATTTGCTGTCTTGCTGCCAGGGTTCTTCCATAAGACCCAGTTCAACAGATATTACATTTAAAAAATTATATTTCTAATCCTATTTGCAAATTATGATGATTCAAGAACAGTTGTGATTTGCTGTTTTGCTGCCAGGGTTCTTCCATAAGACCCAGTTCAACAGATATTTCATTAAAAAAATATATATTTCTAATGCTATTTGCTAGTTGCCAATTATAGGGATTCAAGAACAGTTGTGATTTGCTGTATTGCTGCCAGGGTTCTTCCATAAGACCCCGTTCAACAGATATGCCATTGAAATTTTTTTATTTCTAATCCTATTTGCTAATTATAGGGATTCAAGAACAGTTGTGATTTGCTGTTTTGCTGCCAGGGTTCTCCCATAAGACCCCATTCAACAGCTATTCCATTGAAAAAATTATATTTCTAATCCTATTTGCTATTTGAAAATTATAAGGTTTCTGTGTTGCAGAGTTGCTGCAAGGGTTCTTCTATAAGACACAGTTAACAGATATTACATAGAAAGAAATCTATTTGTAATACTATCTGCTTGCAGCAAATTTTTGGCATTCAAGAAGAAAACTTTATTTTTCCTGTGTTTGAAGCAGAATTCTTCCATAAGAGACCGTTAACAAATGTCCCATAGAAACAAATCTATTTCAAATACTGGCTGGTCCTTGAAAATTTTCTTGACTGCCCAAAAAGGTGTTTTTTGCTGTTTTGTGGGTACAGCTAGTGCAGAAGATATCTATCTCCTATAGAAAGAACTCTATTTCAAATACTGGTTGCTTGCTGCAAATTATTCGTATAGAAGAAAATTTAAATTTTTCAACTTTTGGGGGTAGAGTTCATGCATAACAGACCGTTACCCAATCACCCATAGAAAGAAATGTTTTTGAAATTTTGCAACAAGTAGAAAAGTGGATTGGCACTAGTCACAGTCAAAACATACAGTCCATTCAAAGCGATCCACAGAGGTTTATGTGGGTGCGGAGGTGCAATGCTACTAAATAGAAAGTCCCAGTATGGCCTTGAGGAAGCATCTGATGACGTGAAACGGCCGTCGGCTCTGACGGTGCCGCTCTCCCTGCTCCGCTGTTTGTATGCCCGCATGATGTTGTAAAGCATTAAATAAAAAGTTACGGAAACAAGATTCGGTGAGTGCAGCTACATTCTTCTAGTGTGCATCATTTTTGAAATTTTGGTTGTTTGTTGTAAATGATTCTGATTGAAGAAAAATTTATTTTTGCCATTTTGGCGATTCAGTAATTGTACAACACACCATCTCCAAATCTCCTATACAACAAATATATTCTGAAAATTAGACTGAGTGCAGAAAAGTAAATTTTTGCAGCTTTGGGGTTCAGTAATTGTATAATTTGGTGTGGATGTGCCTGCAGGTCTTGCACCTGTTTTACAGGCAGGGTGAGGTGCCATTTTCTGCTGGGGCCTTCAGGGCACTCCGGACAATAATATGTCGCAGGTTTGGTGGTTGCCGAAAGGAAAGGAGAGGGGGGACTGGGAATATTTCTTTAAGTCTGTTGTCTCTATGTAGCACAGGTTGGAGTTCCTTGGCAATCCTTTGTAGGATCTCCAGCTGTGGGTTGTAGGTGACAACTAGGGGCACTCGTTCTTCATTCTGGGTCTCTTTGTATGTGAGCAGACTGTCTCTGTTAATGGCTGCCACTTTGTTTATTTGGTTGTCCGTCACTTTTGGTTTGTATCCCAATTGGAGAAATTTCATCCTCAGATCCAGGAGGTGCTTGTCCAGGTCTGTCTTGTCGGAGCAAATACGATTATATCGTATAGCCTGGCTGTATATAATGGATTGTTTTGTGTGCTTGGGGTGGAAGCTGTAGTTTCGGCCGTTCTGTCTGTGGGTTTGTGGTATGTTGATGTGAGTAGCTAATGGTCTTTGATGTGTATTGTGGTATCCAGAAAGTGAATTTTGCTCTCTGAATAGCTAAGTTTAAGGTTAATTGTGGGGTGAAAGTTATTGAAGTCATTATGGAATTTAAGTAGAACCTCCTCGCCCGCAGTCCAGATGAGAAGGATATCATCGATATAACGGAGGTACATCATGGGTTTGGTGGTGCATGTGGATAGATATGCTTCTTCCAGTTCTGCCATAAAGAGGTTTGCATACTGGGGCACACATCTGGACCCCATTGAAGTTTCCATTCACTGTAGATATAGGTCCTCTCCAAAGGTAAAATAGTTGTGGCTGAGTATGAACTGTATGAGCTGTGTGACTGGTTTTGTTGGGAGGTTTTGTTTCTCCAGGTGCGCCTGACATGCTGCAACTCAATCCTTGTGGGGAATGTTTGTATACAAGGATTTTACATCCATGGTGGCCAAAATGGTGCTCTCAGGAAATGGACCGAGGGCATTGAGTTTGTTAAGAAGGTCCGTGGTGTCCTGGATGTAACTAGGAGTATCTCAGGGGTTTTAGTAGATTTTCCACTCAACCTGAGATATTTTCTGTCAGCGTCCCAATGCCAGAAATAATAGGCCTCCCAGGGTTGCCATCTTTGTGGATCTTGGGGAACATGTAACCACAGGCCTCTATGTGGGGGAAACAGGGCAGAGACTCAGCCAAAGCATGAATTCAGACAGATTCACCATTAATAACAGGAGAACTGATCTTCCAGTGGCAACACACTTCTCCAGAGATGACCATTCTATTGAAGATTTGAAGATTGTGGTTTTAATGGGACATTTTAAGATGCAGAGGGAGAGAAAGGAATGGGGATTTAAATTAATGCAAAAATGTTAAACTCTGCAAAATGGGCTAAATATCCATGCTAGTTTCATGTCACACTATGTGTGAACTGTGGGGTCACAAATCACACCTGAGAGCAAACAGATAAGAGCAAGAATTACTGATCCCTCCGTCAATCCCCACAAGTTTCCAGATTGTTTATTTCTTGACCTGTTGTAAATGACTTCTCTGCTTATATTGCATTTTGTTATTTTTAAACATTCTAAGTTTCTTTGAAGGTCCATGTATTTTGTGTATAAAAAGTCTGTCAATTTTCAGTTTCTTGTATAACATCGTGTCTGAACAAGAGAGCTAGTACTCTCGAAAGCTCACCATCAAATATACTAATTTAGCCTCTAAAAGGTATTGCCTGATTTCTTCACTCTTCTACTACTTTCTAGGGCTAACATGGTACAACATTATACTACCGTGTGTTACTGTCATACAGATCTATATCCAGGAAATAAAGTTCTCCCTGTTGCTTAATCTTACTCAATGGCAAAAAGTGTGATATTGCCAGATTTTAAGTCCACATAACACTAAAATATACCAGTGCGTTATTGTGTTCCAGATATACAGTGGGGGAAAAAAGTATTTTGTCAGCCATCAATTGTGCAAGTTCTCCCATTTAAAAAGAAGAGAGAGGCCTGTAATTGACATCATAAGTAGACCTCAACTATGAGAGACCAAATGAGAAAACAAATCCAGAAAATCACATTGTCTGATTTGGAAATAATTTATTTGCATTTGCAAATTATGGTGAAAAATAAGTATTAGGTCAATAACAAAAGTTCATCTCAATACTTTGTTATATATCCTTTGTTGGCAATGACAGAGGTCAAACATTCTGTAAGTTTTCACAAGGTTGGCACACACTGTTGCTGGTATGTTGGTCCATTCCTCCATGCAGATCTCCTCTAGAGCAGTGATGTTTTGGGGCTGTCGCTGGATAATAGAATGTCAGGATAACAGGACGTAGATTTGGTGGTAGTACAGGTGGAGGCATTTAAAAAATAAAGACTTGGAGGGCTACAAGGAGGAGGAGTAAGAGGTGTATGCAGTGCACATCAAGGTCATACAGGTGTATATTTAAAAATAAATTCAGCCGTAAGACTAGTAAATCTAGCTGTTGGCAGCAGTAGAATACAATTTGTAGAAGCAGAAGGCACAGGAACTACAGACATGAGATGTAGTGTAGTTTAAATGTGTATTTCATATTGTCAAGAAGATGTGCTACAGTTTACTGGTCAGTGACATCGGCAACTGGGGCAACATAATGGTCAGGGATCCATGTTTGATTCATTTTTATAAATGTCAAACGATCCACATTGTCAGGGAAAAGACGGATACATTTGTCAGTTATCACCCCGCCAGCTGTGTTGAATGTGCGTTCTGAGATAACGCTGCCTGCTGGGCAGGATAAAACTTCTATGACGTGTCGAGCAAGCTCAGGCTATTCATCCAGTTTTGACACCCAGAAGTTGAATGGGTCCAGACTAAGTCCCAAAAAAATCGATTTTGAGCCGCAGGTAGTCAATGACCATGGTCTTAAGGCGGGCGGTCTCTGTGTTTCTGAATGTTACCATGCCTTGCAGTCGTTGGTGAGGTGGAAAAAATGAGTGAAAAAATGTCACCCAGTATACTTCTGCCATAATGCCTGCAATGGCTATTTGCCATTCTAATGCTGCCACGTTGTGGATGTTGTTGCACCGTGACATTAGAATGTGAAGAAGACGCAAAAGATGTCTCAAGTTGGTCAATGAGCACTGTCTCAAATTCCTGCATTCTACTGTCAATTTGTGTGTGTGGAAGGAAATTGCTCACTTTTGTCTTGTAACGTGGATCAAGGAGGGTGGCCAACCAGTAATCGCTGTTCATTTTTTTTTCTAAGAGGGAAATCCAACACCATGGGAATCTCTTTTCTTAGGTTGAAAAAATTATTTGCAAGACAATATGGGCACAGAGAACAGTTAAAATGTTAAGACAAATAAATAATGTCAGCCAGTATAGGAACACTGGGTTTTGTCATTCCCATGCCATGTCAGGGAATCTGCTAGTAAGATAGCAGAAGCTACACAAACCACTAGATCCAAATGCCTATGGGTTTGAAAAATACACTTAAAACTTAACATTTATTACCAAGATACGTTTAAAACACAAAAAAATAAATCTAACTACCTAATAAATACTAAAGCACAATACTAGTAAAAAAGATACGTGGAGCACCCCCCCCGAAAGGGGCGAACCCGCACTGGAAGAACCTAACTATACTAAACAGTGTAGGACGAATAATACACAGGACCAAAAAACGTATAAAAAAGTGAATAAATACAAAAAACTAAATACCAAAATACACCACAAGTAAGGACAACAAGAAAACTTAGCTGAATACAACATCCACCCCATCCAACGCGTTTCTCCCATAAATTTCACGGGTTCATCAGGGAGACAGCATAAGACAAACACACAAGAACAAAAGAAGATAAATGATAATAATCCAGATAACTATAAATAAGATACAAAATAGAGACAAATGTGCAACTCTTCCGTCCATTGACAGATGAAAACGGGACTTGGTCCTGTAAAGATAATGCACAGCACTGCTATAGATGACAGTACGTAGAAGCAGTAAGATACCACTGACCGTCACACTAATAAATACCTGCACTCGGTATCGGCGTCCGGGAAATGCAACTGCGCATGCGTGAACTACACTTGCACAGAACTACAAAATGACGTATATTCCGGTATCCAGCTATCGGCCGAAGGGGCGTTCGGATTCTTTTTGTGAATTTGATTCATATGATGCGTCAGAGGTGTATCTCTTGGAGGTTTTATACCCCCCAGGTGTTCGAGGACTCTCTGTCTTAGTTACCGAATGGTCTTACCAACATACCTACGGGGGCAGCCACATGTCTTACAATTGGCATACATGTTCATCTTAAATACTTTGCCAGATGTAAGATTGGTAAAAGTTTTGGACACCGAAATAAATCTGCATGCCTTACATGTGCCGCACTTAAAATTTCCAGTTAGTCTATTCCGTAGCCACATCTAGGGAGTACCTGGGGGAGTATAGTGGCTATGAACCAAAATATTCCCAATATTTTTACCCCGTCTTAAAGTAATCCGGGGAATTTCGTCAATAAAGTTAGCTACATCAGGGTCCTGTTGTAAAATAGGCCAAAAATTGGCTATAATACCCTTAATATGTTGCAATGCGTTATCATATGTACCTACCACTTTCAACTTATTATCCCTCTAAGACTCCTCTGATTTTTTAGGATGTAGCAAGGATATGCGGTCAGATGAGTGGGCCCACTGATAATCTTCATGCAATACATTCTGTGGGTATCCACGCTCATGCAATCTCCTCTGTAAGGTGTCAGCTTCCCGTTTAAAGGCCTGCTGTGTAGAACAATTTCGTTGGGTCCGGATGTACTGACCCTTTGGAATGCCTTGCTGATGGCGAAACGGATGGAAGCTTTCCCACCTTAGTAAGCTATTCCCTGCTGTAGGTTTTCGGTACTACGTCGTTTCTAGACATCCGCTCGCAGCTTTCGTAATAACTATATCCAAGAAAATGAGTTGTGATTCATTGATTACTGATGTAAATCTTAAACCAATTTCATTACAATTTAATTTTTTCACAAACTCATGAAAGGCTGTTATAGGGCCCGACCAAAATATGACAATGTCATCAATATAGCGACCCCAATAAACAATATACTCCTGAAAATGACAAAATTGCTCTGAAAAAACAATGGTGCTTTCCCACCAGCCCAGGAAGAGATTTGCATATGAGGGAGCACAAGGGCTCCCCATAGCAGTCCCCCTGAACTGGTGGTAATAGCAACCATTGAAAAGGAGAAAGTTACGTGTAAGCACAAAACGTAGTAAATTAAGAACAAATTGATTGTGTTCTTTTAGAAAACTGCTTCTAGTATCCAAATAGAACTGTACAGCTCCCAGTTCCTCCTTATGTGGGATGGAGCTGTACAGAGCCTCCACATCGATGCTGCACAAAAAAGTGCCAGCATCAACGGTCATACCTTCCAGTTTAAGTAAAAGATCAGTGGTATCTTGAATAAAAGATGGCAGTGATATAACAAATGGATGAAGGATATTGTCAATATACACACTCACGTTTTGTGTTAAATTATTGATACTGGATACGATTGGTCTACATTTAAGCGGGTTGAGTCCTTTATGGACTTTCGGCAGTCAGTAAAACGTAGCAGTTTGGGATGCTTTAGGTAACAAGAACGTGAATTCACCAGAATCAATTAGTCCCATGGTTAGAGCTGTTTTTAGGATATGTTCTAGTTCTTTTTTGAAACTCTCAGAGGGGTCAGATCTTAAAATACGATATCCGAGAGAATCATTTAATATTTCCATACACCTTTTTTTAAAGTCCTCATGGTTTTGTACCACAATATTAACTCCCTTATCAGATGATTTAATGACCACAGATTGGTCTTTTTCAATTTTTTTAATGGCAAGGTATTCATCTCTGAATAGATTAAACTTAATCAGTCTAATTTGTGAAACCCCCTGCAATTTTTCAATGGCATCGCATACTACCTTGACAAATTTGTCAATACTTTGATCAGTTACCGGGGGCATCTTATTACTTCTAGATCGAAGCTTAGTGAAAGGGCCCTTTGAAGGGTCACGTTCCCCCTCCTGTAACAAATCCGTAAGAATACAGAAATCCTGGTAGTCGTCCGGATCAATTCTCAATTCAAGACATTGCCTTTTTTCATTCAATTTAAAAAACTTTTCCCACTTCAAATTTCTCCCAAATAGGTGAATATCCTTCACCTAATTGAAGGTATTGAATGGAGTATTTGGCACAAGCGACAGTCCTTTACTGAGGACTTGGATCTCTGGTCGAGTAAGTATACGATCTGATAGGTTTATCACCTGCAAGCCTTCAGTCTGATCAATATTTGTCGTACCTAGTTGGACTGTAACGTCCTCACTAAAAAAAAGGGTACCGACTTATAAACCCTTGCCGCTTCCATGCTTTCCTGTTGTTAAGCAGTTTGTGTCAGAGGTATGAGTAAGGATGATGGTCCAGGTGCAGAGGAACCTGAAGATGGTACATCCTGCTTTTTGTTTATATTTTTGGGGTTCCTTTTTCGTGGTACCCATTCCGTATAGTTATATACTTGCTGACGAGTATGAAACGGTGATCTATTCGTCACCCGTTTATTTCTCCTAGTCTCCCCGTCAGACAAATCAGTGTCTGAAGATGATTGTTCAGTGTCTGCTATCCTTGGTGTTCTATACAGGTTTATATAGGCACGATTCTCTCTGAATTCTGTCAGATCTTTCACAAATTGCTTATGTTTACGCTCTCTAAGTTGTGAAGCAAACCTGTCTATGTTTGTCTGCAAGTCTAATTCACAATTTTGAAAGTCAGTATCACCCTTTAATTTAAGGGATAACTCTATAGTACCCTTAAGACTTTCCAGAGATCTCTTCAAAGTTTTTTGTTCCTCTTCAAGCAATAGATTAATAAAGCGAAGAGATGATGCTGTAGCCTTCGCCTCACACTTCCTCATTAACTCGGGGTTGCGAGATCGAAATGCTGGAGTCAAAGGGATCCGGAGGCCCCTAGGAACAATACTATGGCTATGATAATTCTCAAGCGATTTCACCTCCCACCAAGATTTAATGTATGCTTTATATTTAGTTGTTAATAGTGTTGAGCGATTTTTATCGACAAAGTTGAAATCGGCAAGGTTTTTATGGTGATCGAAATTTCCAGATCATGCGATAATTAATGTTAAAATCTGTGCATCATTTATTAAGATCGCGCCATTTTCTGCGCGTCCTGTAATTTTGGCGGCCATCAAATGAGATTACAGAATAGAGCAGGGTGAGATGTGTGTGCGACGTCATGACTGGGATGTGTATGGTTGCGATTGGCTGGAAAATTCACATGACCTCGTTTTACATAGAACAGCGTTTCCTGTTTCAGCCTCAGTGTCTCTCAGCGTCTCATAGGGATAGGACCTGCGCTCTGCCTGTGGCCAAACAGCTCAGCGAAATTAGTCTATTTCTGACAGAGAATACCTCTACTATTAGCTGTGATCCTTCCAATTTAGTTAGATTAGATATTTGAACATTTTATGTAGTTAGCTAGAGAATTTTAAAGCATCATCTACTGCTGTAAATTCACGGCGGTGGGAGTGGGGGGGGGGCCCGCGGGCGAACACAGACAAGCTCTATCTATAAAGAACATGGATAAGTTCACCAAGACTTAGTGTAGACATTGTAGTGGAATATCTTTATTATTAACAGTTTGCTATTGAAAATATTCCTGGATATTGGGCAGCCTGAACTTATATTGGATAAAAATAATTTCTAGTAACTGCAGGTTTTCTTTGTTAGCTGCAAACTCCTTTTTTCGTATACATTTAGTGTTTTTCAATTTTACC
>JAODAL010028340.1:0-53498 GCA_025379985.1 Phyllomedusa bahiana | reverse complement strand
AAAATCTGTTTTAAAATTCTCTAGCTAACTACAAAAATGTTCAAATCTCTAATCAAACTAAATTTGGAAGGATCACAGCAAATTTAGTAGAGGTTTCTCTGTCAAAATAGCCCTAATTTCGCTGAGCTGTTTGGCCACAGGCAGAGCGCAGGTCCTATCCCTATGAGACGCTAGAGACACTGAGCTGAAACAGGAAACGCTGTTCTATATAAAACGAGGTCATGTGATTTTTCCAGCCATCGCAACCATACACATCCCAGTCATGACGTCGCACACACATCTCACCCTGCTCTATTCTGTAATCTAAATTTGCTGGCCGCCAAAATACAGGAAGCGCCGAAAAAGGCGCGATCTTAATAGATAAATGCAAAATTTTTAAACCCTTTAAAATTATCGCATGATCTGGAAATTTCGATCACCATAAAAACCTTGCCAATTTCAACTTTGTCGATAAAAATCACTCAACACTATTTAATAGGTTTGCTTTCTTCTCATCGCCCTCCACAATAACGTCCTCACTACTTTTCAAAGGGCCAACTTCTTTTTATTTTAATCTTTTTACTATTTATATAGTTACAAAATATTTTGGGGTTTGTTTTGCTTTCTTTGGCAATATGTCTTTATGTCTCCAACTTTGCTGCCTTTATAATTATTTTATTTTTTTCCTTAGAGGTTTTTAGTGCCAGTTGAAACTAGAAGTTTACATAGACTAGATAAAAAGACACATATGCATGTTTTGCTCACTATCTGACATGAAATCAGAATAAACCTTACCTGTTTTAGGTCAACTAGGATTACCAAAATTATTTATATTTTCTAAATGCCAGAATAATGAGAGAGAAAATGTTTAAGGCATTTTTATTTCCTTCTGCAAAGTCAAAAGTTTGCATTCATTTCATTAGTATTTGGTAGCAGTACCGTTAAACTGTATGACTTGGGTCAAACATTTTGGATATCCTTCTCACAATAGTTGGCAGGAATTTTGGTCCATTCCTCCTTACAGAACTGGTGTAACTGAACCATGTTTGTAGGTTGCCTTGCTCGCACCTGCCATTGCAGCTTTGCCTATAAATTTTCAATAGGATTGAGATCAGGGCTTTGTGATGGCCACTCTAAAACATTGACTAGGTTATACTTAAGCCACTTTGTAATCAGTTTGGCAGAATCCTTCAAATCAATGTCCATTTGGAAGACCCATTTCTCCCCAAGTTTAACTTCCTGGCTGATGTCTTGAGATGTTGCTTCAGTCCCTCCTGCAACAAACCAACCCCACAACATGATGTTGCCACCCTTGTGTTTCACAGTTGGGATGGTGTTCTTAGGCTCCAAAGCTTCTCCCTTTTTCCTCCAAATGTAACAATGGTCATTATTGCCAAACAGTTACATTTTAGTTTTGACAGACCACAGGATATGTCTCAAAAAGTAGGTCTTTGTTCCTGTGTGCATTTGCAAACTTTAATCTGGCTTTTACATGATTCTTTTGGAGTAATGGCTTCTTTCTGGCAGAGTGGCCTTTCAGCCCTTGTTGATACAGTACTCGTTTCACTGTGGATAACGACACAATCGCACCAGCTTCTGACATCATCTTCACATGGTTTTTTTGCTTTTGTTCTTGGGTTGATATGCACATGTTGGACCAAAGTATGTTCAACTCTGAGACACAGAACCCATCTCGTTCCTTATCGGTATGATGGTTGGACATTCTCATCTTGTTTATACTTGTGTATAAATGTATTTAGAGATGAATAAGACACCTTCAAGTATCTGGAAATGGCACCCAAGAATGATCCAGACTTTTGAAAGTCCATAATTCTCTTCCTGATGTCTTGGCTGATTTCTTTAGACTTTCCTATGATGTTACAAACAGAAGCAGTGTGTTTCTGGTATGCATTAAAATACCTAAGTATCTAAATAACACAGATGTTGCCAATAAACCTCAATCAGAAGCTTCAAAAGATATGACATCATCATATGGGCTGACCCAAATTGTTTGAAGGCATAGCAATCCTAGTGTATGTAAACTTTTGAATTCGCAGAAAGGAATAAAAATGCCTTTAAAAATTTTTTTTCTCTCGTTATTCTGGCATTTGGCAAATATAAATAATTTTGGTAATGATAATAATAATAATAATAATAATCTTTATTTATATAGCGCCAACATATTCCACAGCACTTTACAATATAGAGGGTATAAGCACAGACAAAACCAAACATTACATTATAAAAAAGCTATTTACAAATCAGACAAGAGGCGACATGTATGAAGATCGGCGCGTCGGAGCGCCCGTTTTCGAGCGCTCGAATGTGAAAGATGCGCCTCATGTATGTTGGCGCCCGAGGTGTGTGAGGCGCAGAAGGACTGCGCCTCACCTGTATCTCCGTGGATCGGAAGATTCACCGCCCGAGGAGGTGTGCTCATACATGCGGTGAAAAGTTCCCTGCGCCTCGTCTGTGTGTGATTTGAGACAGGCTGGAAAACAGCGAGAAATCAATAAACATGTTAGTGAATAGCAAACAGATTTGTCTTTTAAATGAATGAATGAATAAAGAGAAAAATCAAAGCTGTCTAAAAGCGATTAAATGTAGTGAAAAAGTGCATCATTAAAAATGAAATGGAAAATATATAAGATCGCTCAAGAAATAAATCTCAGCTCTCAGCTCTGTGAGGCATGGAGTATGAATAATAAAAAAAAAGTTTTTATTAGGTGTAAAACATTATCTGAAAAAGAGCTCAAATCTTCTAAAATATATACCTAAATAAAATCACTAACAAAAAATCAATAACGGCGCAACATCAGGAATTGGGATATAAAAAATTGCCGGGAAAGACAGTAATTCAAATTCTGTAAGCTCTTCTCATTGGTCTGCATAAAACAGCCAATCAGAATAGGAGCGACAGTGACCCATTATAACCTATGGAGTAGTATTGACCAATCAAATGAAAAGGCGGGACAGTTCAAAATACAGTAAAAAAGGCAGAAAAGAGCTGGTTGGTTGAGCTAGTGGGGGCTTGGCTATCCCGGCCAATCAGGGTGCGAGCTACTTTGTTCCATTGTAGTCTATGGAGAGATCGGGGCAATTAAATCTCGGCTCTCAGCTCAGTGAGACATGGAATATGATTAAAAAAATAGTTTTTATTAGGTGTAAAATATTATCTGAAAAAGAGCTAAAACCGTCTAAAAACATATATAAATTAAATCACTAACAACGCGTTTGTAGCAGAGACTACTTCAGGAATTGGGATATTGAAAATTGCCGGGAAATACAGTAATTCAAATTCTGTAAGCTCTTCTCATTGGTCGGCAATCAGAATAGGAGCGACAGTGAACCATTATAACTAGAGATGGGCGAATTGATTCTAATGAAGTGGAATTCGTTTGGAATTCTGAACAAAGTCGAAGTTTGGGGTGATTTGCGGGAACGAAGCGTGCTTTTGATTAATAAAATGTCTACGGGCACATGGCGTTACATGGGGCAAAGAAGTCTGGGAGGAAGAAAGGCGTAGCCTACATGACATAATTCATATCCGAAGGTTAATTATGAGTTTTTCTGTTGTTGTGTTCCGTAAAATACACGCCGTTTTAACACGCTACAAAGCTGGTAATTGTTGGCAGCACATTTCTTTTGCACAATTTACATCCAAGGGTTAACTAAGTATTTTTCTGCAGTTGTATTCAGTAAAAGAAACGTTTTTTTCACCGCCAAAGAAGAAATTTTGGCTATAGCAGAATTCATATCCGAAGGTTAATTACGAGTTTTTCTGATGTTGTGTTCCTTAAAATACATGCCGTTTTAACACGCTACAAAGCTGATAATTGTTGGCAGCACATTTCTTTTGCGCAATTTACATCCAGGGGTTAAAGGGGTTTTGCCACGATGTAATGTTGACGTGGGATCCTCCAAAATGGGTATTTAATCACTTTTCTAAATATATGTGATTACAAAAATTGCACCCGAAGAGCTACACCTTCCTTACAGCCTTGGGTTACTTCAAAGTTTCTTTTTAGATACCCGCAGAGCTGCTGTTGCGGCCCCGGGCAGCTCAGAGAAACTTTTTACTGATGAACTGGGTGCAGAAGCTTTTAAGGCATCGGTAGAAATATTTGTTTTTTTGTATGCGAATCCACTATTGTATTTATTATCTGAGTAATCCCTGCTTTATCTGATGACAAGAACATAAGAAGCTTTAAATTGCTGTAAAAAAAAACTGTTGTCTTTGTAACAGAATCCAAATTTAAATTTTTTGATTTTTGAGTAAATTTCACACATCCCTTATGCAGCTCTTGCTTTTTGTCTGTCTCTCTCTCTAAACTCCATGGCTTTTTTTAATTTGCTTCTTAGCAAAAAAAGCACGTCCTGGCAAAACCCCCTTTTCTAAGTATTTTCTGCAGTTGTATTCAGTAAAAAAGAAACGTTCTTTTTCACCCCCAAAAAGAATTTGGCTTACATAATTCATATCCGAAAGGGTTTAAATTTCGAGTTTTTCTTGTTGGTTTTTCCAAAAAATACCGCCGTTTTAAAACGCTCAAAGTGGAATTGTTGGGAGCACTTTTTTTTGCGCATTTTACATCCGGGGTTAACTAAGTATTTTTTCTGCGTTTATTCATTTAAAAAAACGTTCTTTTTTACCGCCAAAAAAGAAAATTTTGCCGTAGATAATTCATACCCAAGGGGTTTAAATTTAAACCTTTTGGGCTTTTTATTCAGTAAAATCACAGTTTTTTAAACCACATACAGTATATTTTTTCCTGCCCAATTTTTTGGGGCGCAATTTTTTATCAAGGGTTTTCCCCAAATTTTTAGTGGGGTTAATTTTGGGGTCAAAACAGGGGGTGTATTTAATATACATTTCTTTATCAAACGAGTCTGTACATTTTTTGAACAAACGTATGTCGACAAGAGGTGGCATGGGACAAATATTTTGGAGCAGGCCCAGGTCGCAGCCGCAAAGGGGGCGGGCCCCGCAGAGTCCTCGGTGGGCCAGAAATGCCCTGTCATCTAGCGGCTGGTGTCGTTCAGCAACCCAATGGTTCTTTATTGTTGCTAGGTCATCCACTTTCCCCCCAAAGACTACCCAAAGGGCGGGGGGAATGTCAAACACAACCCTTATTGGCATGGCCCGGGGTAGGGCTGCGGGCCCCCACCTGTCCTAACCCCCCTTGTCCCCTCTGTTTTTCCTCACCAAGATTACTATGTGGTCTGGGGTAAAAGGCCACATACAGCGAGGGTGAACAATTTTTGGGGGGGCATAGCACTACTTGGCTGAAGAATGGGGCCTTATCCCCTGCTTCTTGCAGACGGGAAAATATAGTGTGGGGTGGCACATCGATGATGATGTATCCAACCCACTTGGGGGCCGGGTGAAGCAAGGGCTTCTTCTCCAGGAAAGGGGCGACTTGGCCCCAGGCAGCGGCGCAGCCCGCAAGTGGGTGTGGGCCGTGAGTCCGCAGGGGGCAGCAGTGTAGGGCGGGACCAAAACGGCCAAGGGGAAAAACCGCTTTCAGGTCCAAGAAAGTGCGGCACAGGGGTCACGAGGCAGGGCGGTAGTAGTCACTCAGGCGGGCTTGGCGGTAAAATCAGATAGTCGGCGGTGTGGCAGTTCTTTGCTAAGACATCGGAGGAGCCGAATATGGGTATATGTAGAATCTGTGGGCAGAAAGTGAAGCGTGGCCAGGGAGCTAACGTTGGCACCACGACCCTGCGACAACACATGCAGCATCACCATCCGGTGGCCTGGAAGAAACGTGGCTCAGATGTGGTGGTCCATCCTGCCGCCACCGCAGCAGCAGCAGCCAGTGGCACGCATGCCATTGCAACCAGTCAAGGCTCCACCATCTCTGCAGAAGGGAGCTGTTTTTCTTTGCCATCATCTCCCAGTCCAGATGCTCCTGCTCCTCGCTACTCATGGTGCCAGCAGTCGTTCAACGAGGCAATTGCAAGGAGACAACAGTATGCGTCCGACTATCCTAAGGTGCAGAAGCTGACCGTGCTCCTGTCCAAGTTATTGGTACTGCAGTCCCTCCCTTTCCAAATGGTGGACTCTGCACCGTTCAGAGAACTAATGGCTTGTGCTGAGGATGGAGAGTTCCAAGCCATAATTTATTTTCCAAAAAGGCAGTACCAGCACAAATATGTAGAACAGAAGGTGGGCCAGTCCTTGAGCTTATCGGTTTGTTCCAAGGTGCACGGCAGCGCGGACGACTGGAGCTGTAACTACGGTCAGGGCCAGTACATGTCCATTATGGCCAACTGGGTGAATGTGCTTCCTGCCCAGGCAAACTGCTGCTCCTGCGCCAATGTCTGCCTCCTCCTCCACCTCCACCGCCACCACCACCCTCTCAGCCTCCACAAGTGCTGCTCCATCATACCACATATGTAGGGCACAGCGGTGTCACGCAGTTCTACACCTGGCTTGCCTCGGCGAACAAAGTCACACAGGGGAGGAACTGCTCCGCGTCATGCAGCAAGAAATCGATGTGTGGCTTTCTCCGCGCTAACTGCAAATCGGAACCATGGTGATGGACAATGGGAGTAACATGGTGTCCACACTGCACCGAGGAGGGAAGGTCCATGCGCCCTGCATGGCGCACGTGTTCAATCTGGTTGTGAAAAGGTTCCTGAAGTCTTCCACCAATCTTCAGAAGATTCTGAAAATGGCCAGGAAACTGTGCATGCACTTCATCCATTCCTACAAGCCAGGAACACCCTCCTCGAGTTGCAGTAGCAGAACGGCCTCCGCCAACACACTCTGATATGCGATGTTGCCACCCGTTGGAATTCCAGCCTACACATGTTGGACCGACTGTATGAACAGAGAAAGGCCATTAACGATTTTTTGATGATCCAGGCGGACAGGAGTACTCCCCTGTGAAACTTTGATGTCAGCCAGTGGCAGTTCGTTTGTGACACATGCCGTTTTTGCTGAGCCCTTCGTCGAAAGCGACGTTATTTGTCAGTCCCAGGACGACGGGAATAATAACGTCATCCACTTGATTCATTGGACCTGTGAACAGATGCTGAAAAATCTGTCTGGGCAGGGTATTGGAACGTGGTGAATTATAACTCGTGGCCACATGAGGTCCGGAGGGACTGAACTGTAGGAGGAGGATACATTGGAGCAGAAGCATTGTCCTGGTGAAATTATGTAGATTTCTACCCAGGTGACAAGAGATAAGGAGCAGGAGCAGCTGGTGAGGAGGTAGATGGAGATGATGAAACGAGGTCAGAAGACCCGCAACACCGAGGCAGTATACGTGAGATGGAGGCAGAGAGCCCCCTCGGAGTCCCTTGTCAGATGGCCCGCAGCATGCTGATTTTGCCCTGGCTAAGTGACGACGAAAAGTTACCATTCGGCAGAGGGAGGACTTCAGGTCTCTCCACCCTCTTGACTCTCGCTGACCTGTCCAAAATGGGAGCCTTTTTCCCAGCTCTGAGAGGGAGACAAACTCAAATACTAAAAGGGAAATCCTCCATAGTCAGTTGGCTGCTGCCAATGTCGGCATCGTCCCTCCTCTAACAGGTCTACCGGGGTTTCCCAGCACTCACTTACAACTTGCCGTGGTCTGCTAGGAAGGTGACGGGTAGGAGCAGTGCCAGCTCCAATCCAGCAGCACCTAAGTCTGGAGTCCACTGATGAGCAGCTTCCTTCACCCGCCAAGGAGGAGGCAGTCGCCAGCACAGCTGCAGCAGGAACCTGGAAGCAGCCCTGAACCAACAGAGGTGGCCTACTTAGACAGCACTCGCCACCCCAGTTAAGAAGATCCGCTGGACTACTGGGCAGCCAAACTGGATGTGTGGCCGAAACTTGCCGAGTTGTGCAGTGGAGAAGCGTCCTGCCGGCAGTAGAGTGGCAACAGAGCGGGTGTTCAGTGCGGCGGGGAGGTGGGGGGGGTTTAGTTTACTCCAAGGAGAACCCCTGTCCAGGGGAAATGTGGAACACTGACCTTTGTAAAATAAATCAACGTAATCGCCGGGTTTTCCACACACCAATCCCTTGGGCGTAAATTTACATCAGCCATAACGCCTCACCCAAAATTTTTGAAAAGATCGGGATTCAAACTCCTGCCCAGCCACTATCTATGCCGCCACCCCTGATGCCACACACTCGCTATTTTTCCCATCTCCCACCAAAAAACTTTCCCAGGGACTGGTATTGCCACCCACCTCCACATTGTCATTGTCCCACTCTATGACCTTTTTGGGGTGTTTCTGTTTCGGGTTTGCCTTGACATCCCACTGTGTCTTGTGCCACTCATGACCTCATGCTCTCTGCTGGTTTTTGCTGCCGTCACCTCCACACCCTGTCATTGTGCCCCCTCTGACCTCAGCTCTGCTGCCGCACCTCCACTCTCTGCATTGGCCACTCGGGGGCCTACTCTGTTTTCCCACCCCAGAATGTCATTGTGCCACTGTCTGCCCATGTGCTTCTTTGCTTCTGCAGCACCCACACTCTTTTTTGTCCATCTTGGCCTACTCCTGTTTTTGCCACCTCCAAATGTATTGTGCCACTGTCTACCTCATCGCTCTGGGCTGTTTCCCCTTGCCTACACACTTTTTTCATTGTCCACTCTTTGGTCACCCTGTTTTTGCCACCTCCAGAATGTCATTGTGCCACTCCGACCTCATACGCTGTGGCTGCAGCCCCCCTTCCACACTCTGTCACGATGTTGCCACCTACCCCTAGCTTGTTCTTTTCCAGCGGCGCGCCATAAATTTATCAGGCTACATTCCCACTTCAGTTTTTGGTCATTTTGCCCTCAAAGCCCAGGGGAATTTTAAGTGAAGCGATTCTAAGAGGGGGGCGGCAGTAAACATGCATACTAAAACACAACATTGTAGAAAATAAACCAAGTTCCCCTCCTATTTAACTTAAAAAATTTAGGACACGCTGCAGGGCCCGTGCAGCCTGGAAAAGCTGTTTTTTTTTTAAAGCGAAGTCGGCGAATAAATTTTTGAGAATTCCCAATCTCTAATTATAACCCTGGAGAATATTTACTTTTATACGATTTTCGTTACTATCATAATCTTGCAATCATATCGGGAAAATTACAAGAGGATTTCCGATTCGAAATAGATTATCGCCGACACCTTAAAGTCTATGGAGAGCAACAAAACCTTCATTCTTACACCCAAACGGGCTGGGGAAGCGGAATTAACCCCCACAACAGCAAAGGATACGTGCTACATCTTTGGCAACACATTATAAAAGGGTTTTAAAAGCCACGAAAAAAACCTAACCATTCACTATCCCGACTTTACCCCGGCCATTTACCCTTTAACCTGCATCACCAAAAAATTTTAAAAAATCCAGAAGCAGTAAATTTTTGAACCATCATTTTTCTTGAATTGGCATTGAAAAATCCCCGCCTGGGAAAGCACATACTCCAAACCCGCATACCCCCAGATTTAAAAATGACACAAAAAAGGGGTCTTTTTAACCACCATTTAAAATTAACGGACAATGAATATATCGTTTTTACCGCAGAATACCAAAAACCTGTCTGACCCACAATTAAAAAGTGAAAAAAAAAAGGGGTATTTGAACCACCATTTTATTGAACTGGAATTGACATACTGTCCGGCCACACAGAGCCCCAAACCCCGCATGCCCCAAATTTTAAAAAGGCCAGAAAAAGGAGTCTTTGAACCCCCATTTTTGTTGAACTGGACATTGAATAAATCTGTCCCTTACCGCAGAATTGACCATTAAACCGTCTGACCCACAAATTTAAAAATGCCCAAAAAAGGAGCTTTTAACCCCCCATTTAGTTTCACTGGGCATTTACATACCTTCCTTGGGTACACATAGCCCCAAACCTCATGACCCCCCGATTTTAAAAAATGCCGCAAAAAAAGGGGTCTTTCAACCACCATTTTAGTTTCACTGGGCATTTTCTATAAACCCTTTCTCTGGGCCCACAGCATGAGCCCCAAAGCTGCATGACCCCAGATTTTAAAAAGTGCCCGCAAAAAGGAGTCTTTCAACCACCATTTTAGTTTCACTGACATTGACATATCTGTCCTATACCGCAGAATGACCATTAAACCTGTCTGACACACAGATGTAAAAGTGCTGAGGAAAAGAGTCCTTTCCAACCCACACCTTTTTAGTTTCAACTGGACATTCATGATACCTGTCCTTGGCCACACATGAATCTCCAAACCAGCATGACCCCCAGATTAAAAATAGCCTTAAAAGAAGGAATTCTTCAACCACCCATTTTAGTTTTCACTGGACATTGACTATATCTGTCCTGTACCGCATAATGACCCCTAAACCTGTTTTGACCCACCAATCACAAGTGGCACTATGCTATTTTATACAGTGACTGCATTAGTATATTTTTTGTAACAGACAATTGTTTAACAGAATTTAATTTATGGAAGTATTATTTATAGTTTACATTATTTTAGATTTTTGCTTTTTTACAAGTGTGAGTAACGATACAACATAACTTCTCTCCCCTTCAGTTTATGAAAAGGTATTTTATACATGCGTAGATGTGTTAATTCGTCCTACACGACCCTAAAGTAAATAAAAATGTTCCTAATGCACCCCAAAACACTCTTAGTTAGAAGACATATGCCCCTCCTGGGATTCCTGAGAGTAGATTCTCAATCATTCATTGGTTTTCATTTTCCTCCTCCAAATCCGTTCTTCAGTTGATTAGGACAGACACCCCTGGAGATCTCAAATGATATCAACCGTCATATGTTGACTCCAGCCCCCGAAAATTTAAGCCACAAATGTGTGCAACTTGTGTCGCAGCCCTGGAGCCCTATTTGACACTAACTTAACCTCAGCAGAAATCACCTTTTTCAAAATCCAGATTTTTAGAGAAATTTGAATTCCTCCGTGATTGCCACTAACGTGAGAGCCAGGCAGGCCTGTCACCATCTGTTAACACGGAGGTCCAGCTGCCAGGGCCAGACTTGCTCAGTTGGTGCGGTGAGGAGCCCAGCTAGCTCTGTCCAACTAATTAACACTTAGTTCACTGCCAGGGCTGGGAGTTACAGGGAAGCGGTGAGAGCCCAGGCTTGCATCCAATCATCTTTTAACACGGTAAAAATGCACTTATACGCAGCAACACGAAAACAGCACATTGGCATAAGCAAGTGCAAGCGAAGTGTGAGGTAAGACTCCAGCTTTCCATAAGTACACATCCAAGACCTGGGTAGCGCTTGCCCCCTCCATATGATGCGGACCCATTTGAGCTTCACTTGGAAATACTGGTGGTTAACAGCTCCGTTCCCAACCCAGGTGCCCTATTTCTTGCATTCTTTTACTCATTTTACTCAACGGGCTGGAGGATAATTGGTTCTGTTCATTGTTCTCTGTCCGTGCTCCATACTCCATGTCCTCTGATAACCTCAAGTCTGTCAAGTCTTCTGTACCTCCCTTGGACAATTCAGAGGAATTTGGTTTTTTACCAGCTATTTTGTACATCATAAGTTTTTAGTAGTATAATTCCAAAAAACACATTTTTAAAATAGGATGTGAATCCCACCTAGTCTTTGTTTCTCTTTTTTTATTTATTTATTTAAATGGGTTTCCCCCCCCCCCCCCCCCCCCCCCCCCCCCCCCCCCCCCCACCACCCCCCCCCCTCCCCTCACAACAGGGATTGCAGCTATGTTTAAAGATCATTCAAAAACAATGTCATTTTGCATATGTGTCCCCATTAACAGTGTCCTAACCGTATTCCTGTTTTCTGACATCACCATCACCCCTATGAGCCACCTTGACAAATTGTGGAAAACATATGTCTGTTAGAAAAAACCACATTTTTACATTAGGACCTGTAGTATACTGCATGGCACAGCAAAAATGCCCCCCAAAATTCAAAACATACCCATGAGCCAACTTTTTGACAATTGTGAAGAACAAATTCTGTTAGAATAACATTTTTTTTTATAATATGGACCTGTATATAGCTGCATGTCACAGCATAAAAGTGCCCCCAAAATTCAAAACATGACCCTTGAGCCACTTTGGACAATTGTGAAGAACAAATATCCTGTAGAAACAACATTTTTTTATAATAGACCTTCAGTATCCTGCATGTCACAGCAAAATGGCCCCCCAAAATTCAAAAGATAACCCGTTGAGCCACTTTGGACATTTGTGAAGAACAAATGTCTGTTAGAAAATAACTATGTTTTTAATAATAGGAACCTGTAGTATAGCATGCATGATAAAAGCAAAATCGCCCCCGCAAAATTCAAAAACATGACCCTTGAGCCACGTTTGGACAATTGTGAAGAACAATGTCCTGTTAGAAATAACATTTTTTTATAAAGGACCTGAAGTATAGCTGGCATACACAGCAAAATGCCCCCAAAACTTCAAAACTGACCCTTGAGCCACATTTTACAATTGTGAAGAACATATGTCGTTAAAAACAATTTATTTTTTTTAAATAGGACCTTAGTATAGCTGCATGTCACAGCAAATGCCCCCCCAAAATTCAAAACATGACCCTGAGCCACTTGACAATTTTGAAGAACAAATGTCTGTTAGAAACTAATTTTTTTATAATAGGACCTGTAGTATCGCTGATGTCACCAGCAAAAATATGCCCCCAAAAACTCAAAACATGACCCTTGAGCCTCTTTTGACAATTGTGAAGCACAATTGTGTTAGAAACAACATTTTTTTTATAATAGCTGCATGTCACAGCAAAATCCCCCAAAAATTCAAAACATGACCCTTGAGCCACTTTTGACAATTGTGAAGAACAAATGTCTGTTAGAAGAGCAATTATTTTAGAAAAGGAAACCTGTATAATTGCTGCATTTTCAACGCAGGCTTGACGCCAAAAAAATTATAAAAATGACTTCTCAGCCCTGTTAAAAATTGTGAGGGAGAAATACCACTTCTTAAAGAGCCACATTTCGTTCCAAAGACCATAATTATTGCTGTATTCCCACAGACGAATAGTGAACCCCAAAAAAATTAAAAATTTTTTTTAAAAAATGACTTCTCAGCCACTGATAAAAATTGAGATGGAAAATGCCACTTAACAGAAGCCTCATTTCTAGTTCCAAAGGACCATGATTATAGCTGTAACTACTCACAGCAACATGAACAACCCAACAAAATTATAATATGACTCTCAGCCACTATTAAAAAAATTGTGATGGAGAAATCGCCACTTAGAAGCCCACATTTCCAGTTCAAAAGGACCATGGATTTATCAGCTGTATCTCACAGCAAGCAGTGACCCCAAAAATTATAATAATGACTTCTCAGCACACCCTATTAAAAATTGAGTGATGAGAAATGCCACTTTAGAAGCCAATTCCTGTTCCAAAGGACCATAATATAGCTTATCTCACAGCAACATGACCTTCAAAACCATTGACAATGCGAAAACATTCTAAAGATAAAGAGAGTAAATGGAATACGGTTTGTCATGAAACCATGCTGTCATTTACAGTCTCTCACCAGAAGAACGCAAAATTAACCCTGTTGGATCTGGAATAAAAATTGCAGTAAGAAATTAATCATTTAAAATAAGTTTTCAAGAGGACCATGTCTGTTTATAGAGAATGTGAAGATAGACCCGCAACTAATCATGACCTCTGCATAGGGGACGCACAACATCATCAGATATCCTTGCCTGATCATCTGAATGAAAGTCAATTGATCCACCTATCTCTGGAAAGGCCCGATGCGAATTGGTTCTTGTAATGAATCCTCCTGACTGTGCTGAAGTTCCGCCTCAGAATAGCCCTGGCTGCTGAGCAGACAACACCTCTAATGGCGTGGCGAGCCATCTCGGGTCCAATTCATACATTTTGGATACCCCAGAAGTCTATTGGTTCCGAGAACACATACAAAAACATCGGTGTTTAACGCAGATAGTCGTGCACCATGATCTTAAGCTGTCTCTGTGTGTTGGATGTGTGCCCTGCATTGCATGCGTTCGTGAGTGGTAAAATTTTAAAAAAAAAGAAAAATTATTTTTATTTTGCCAGAGGTCACCCATGAGGCTTCTAGCCTACCGTTGCCTGCTGCTGCTTGCCGCTACGGCTACTTGCACACTCTACAAGCTTTCACTGTAGCTATAGTTGTTCCACCGTGACATTTGAAGAACGTAGAAGCAGACGCAACAGAATGTCTCCATTGGTATCAATCAGCAAGGTGTCGCCATTTCCTGCATTGTTACTCCCTTATTTTGGGTGGAGGTGGAAGGAAAGTGCTGAGTTTGTTTTGTAACGGCGGAACCATAGGGGTGGCCACCCAGTTAACTGTTTTCATTTTGATGGCCTTGAATGCGAGGATCAATGTTGGAGGAAATGGAGCATCCAAGCACTCATGTGAGAGATGGATCCTTAATTTCGCAAGCCACTGGTCGAGGGCACTAGCAAACTGATCTTTCCTCATCTTCTCCTCCGCCACAAATTCACGCAACCTCTTTCCACAAGGCAGGACTCGGTACGTCGTGGTCAAGGAATACATCCTCCTCCTGCCTCCGCTTCCTCCGCACAGCTTCAACACAGCCCTGAACTGCCTCAGATGAGCAACGCCCTGAGAGCAGATGCGCCGCCTTGGCACTAGCCCTGGACCCCGAACCACTGCCTAATGAAGACCGATAAAATTTGAGAACTGATGGCCTTTTGGATTCGACGGAGAGAAAGGCTCTGGTGTCCTCTATCAGTGTCCTGTCTCCTCCTCCTTCGCTGGCGTGACCTGTTGTT
This sequence comes from Phyllomedusa bahiana, assembly GCA_025379985.1. Taxonomy (NCBI): domain Eukaryota; kingdom Metazoa; phylum Chordata; class Amphibia; order Anura; family Hylidae; genus Phyllomedusa; species Phyllomedusa bahiana. Next base: position 38,797 of record JAODAL010028340.1, on the reverse strand, counting down.
CAGAGTGTCCCACCGATCGTTAATCCGAACTCAAGAACACCACAATCTCATGCGACAAGGGCAATGTCCGCACTGAACCAGTTTGGTGGCTTCTCAAAACTTGCAAGGATGGTGCAGAGCTCCTTTCACACTGCCTCCTACTCTCGTGGCTCAACACCCGATGTCCGCATTTGCCAGCCTTGTCAGGCCATGAGTCACTTTTGTACTGCGTAATGGACAATGATCGGGGAGGCCGAGCTGACGCTGGGGCAGACGCAGCCAGTCGGGACGAGGCAGGGTGCGAACGGCGGAAGTGCGTAAATCAGACCTCGACCTTCCTCACAGGCAGTCATACCCTGGTTAGCGGCTTTAGAAATTTTCTGATGACAAGGGTTCTGACATGTGCCAGCAAGGAATGTGCTCCAGCCTACCGATCTTAAGGGCGGCGCGGCAGATTTCGACCGTTATCACACACCAACCGATTGCCTGGCACAAGGTTCCTTGTCACCCACCATCGATTCGGTCTGCGTTGCGGAGAGCCTACACAGCTCCTGACCTTGGTGGGGACGGTCTCCGAATAACAGATAAATTTCAACACGCCAGGTTTCTGCCTGGTCCCGTGATGCCACCAAGAGGCCCTTGGGGGAAATAAACCTGCACCATCCCTGCCGTTTTTGAGAAGAGACGAGCGCCCGAGCCTGAAGCCAACCGTCACCACCAGATGACAGTCCACCCAGCTCACCCAGTGATGTATCACAGAGATATAGCGGCATGGGCCGTGCTTACGAGGTCCATGTGTCGTGGTCAGATGGACCTTTCCGGACACAGATGCCCCAGACAACGCGCTTGAAATTTTAGATGACACGTGGCCCTGGCCAGTGCAGGGATGCTTTTCTGGCAAAGAAATGCCTGCTCGGCATTTGGCATTTTGGGCAGGCAAGGGCCATTACGAAGCTGAACCCATCTGTGTCCACCAATAAAAGACGGAAAGGCAACATTTTCCAAGGCCAAAAGCCTGCAATGCCGACATTCAGGCTTTTGACTTTGGATGGTTTGGTTAGAAGGAAAGTGTTTTCTTCTTCTGCTCACAACCTGGAAAGACAGAGGCTGGCTTGCTAGAATCGGCCGATGCAACGGCGTGCAGTCGTCAAACTGCAGAAGAAAAGGGTAGGATGGGTCTCTGGTTGGTGGCTAGGGGGGTGGTACTCGGGTGCGACGAGAGCTGAAAGCGGCAAGGCTGAGCCCTGATACATGACTCTGAAGACATGGCAGCTGAGGAAACGCTTGGGTGTGTCGGAGAAGGAGGAGCGGGAGACAGAAGGGGTGACAGTGGTTGAAGCACGGCAACGTTGTTGCCTTTCTTGCCAGGTTGTTGCCTTCCATTTCAATCTCAGGCATTCGCTGCATGTGAAACTGGGAGCCATGTTGGTTTTGGTTACTACACCTAGATTTCTGCCGCTACTTATGCTTTACGCAACCAGCAAGCGGCATATGACAACGCTGGCTTAATCAGAAGCTTTTCTCAAAGAAGCCCCATGCATGAGAGGTCCAGGACCTTTATGACGGCGATAAGCAAGGACAGGGTTCCGCTGACCGTGGCTGCGAATATATCAGTCGGGATTTCTGCGACTGCCCCCCCTCCCACCCCCCCCCCTCCCCCCCCCCCCCCCCCCCCCCCACCCCCTCCCCCTGTTTTGAGGGCGGGACCCTTAGTGGACACTACCCCATCATCTTCCACCTTGTCTACTTCCATTGATGTAAGCGCTCCGCAAGCAAATACTGCTGAAAAGACCAGTTATGGATCCGCAAATGGTCCGTCACAATCATCATCAACACAGGTTACTTTGGTCGTACTGACGAATCTGCATCCAGGACTGCGGGCTACAAGCAGAGGGACTGCCAAGGCGTGTGGCGACCGCGCCTGGATTTTTGCCGATTGAATCGCGTCTTCCTCCTTCTCCTCCTCTGATGGTCATCATAACTGGGCGCGAGAGCAGACAAGATCATCCTCGTTGCCTCTTGATCTTTTAACATGCCTTCTGACCCCAACCGCATTTTGTCCATCAAAGAGTCTTCAGAAAAATGGATTATCCACATTGGAGGGTACATCTAGTTGACATTTTGGGCTGCTTCAATTCATGAGACGGATGCTGATGATGGCTGATGACGACATTTGGTGTTTCGATCGACTGGGAGGACGCAGGAGGGTAAGACTGCTGGATGCAGGTTCATAACCACACCGGAAAAAGAACAATTGGCGACGCTGTTCGTTACTTGAGATTCAACAGGAGCGCTGACCCAGTGATGACAGCCTGACGGTCCCTGCAACCGACGACCGCTGGCATGCGTGTTTAATCGCCAGCACAGGAATGGAGCACCTCTCTCACACCTCTACGACCATGTCCTACCCCCCTCTATGCTCACCTTACTACCTTCATTTGCGCACCATTTCCAGAAAAGAAGTAGAAAATTGAGAAGAGTATGGAAGAGTTTGGAAAGTCACTTATTAAAAGACGCAAATCACAGCTATTTCTGAAATCCCTGCAATCATAACAAAATTGGCTGTATTCAAATTTAAGTGCAAGTGCCTCAATCACAAAGCTGTCTGAGCCTAAGTGAAAAACACGTATATGATATATATATACGGATAATTAAACTGTATTTTCTTGGCACCTAAAAAATACAACCTGCGGTGACGACAAAATTGCTGTACTTCAAATTTAATGTGCAAGGTGCCTCTATCACCAAAGCTGGACTGCATCAAAGTGAAAAGAGCAAGTACAGAAATGTATATACTGAATATATGAAACGGTTACTTTTGCACCAAAAAATACACCTGCGGTGACACTAATTGCTGTATGTCAAATTTAATTCAAGGTGCCTCTATGAACAAAGCTGGGGACTGGTGCCAAATGAAAAAAGACCTATCTGAAATGGATAAGCGCAATAAACCAGTATTTTTTGCACCTAACAATAACCTGCGGTGACGACAAAATTGCTCTATTCAAAATTTAATTGCAAGGTGCCTCTATCAACAAGCTGTAATTGGCAGAAAGTGAAAAAAACACCTATTAGAAATGTAGTATGATGAATAAACGGTATGTTTGCACCTAAAAATTACACCTGCGGTGACAACAAAATTTCTTATTCAAATTTAGGTGCAAAGGAGCCACTATCATACAAAGCTGGACTGGGCAAAAGTGGAAAAAACCAAAAACCCGTATCTGAAATGTATATACGGATAATAAACGTACGGTTATTTTTTTGCATCGTAAAAAAACACCTGGCGATGACGACTAAATTGCCTGTATTCCAAATTTGACGTGGGCCAGGTGCCTCTATGAACAAAGCAGTGAGTGTGCAAGTGAAAAAAGACCTATCTGTAAATTATACGCTCAATAAAACAGTATTTTTTGCACCTAAAAAAATACACCTGGCGGTGACGACAAAATTTGCTCTAATTCAAATTTAAGTGCAAGGTGGCCACTATCAACAAAGCTGGATTGGGCAAAAGTGAAAAAAACACCATTTGAAATGTAAATGGATAGTAAACGGTATTTTTTTGCACTAAAAATACAACCTGCGTGACAACAATAATTTCTGTAAACAAATTTAGTGCACGGTGCCATATCAACAAAGCTGGACTGGGCCAAAAGTGAAAAATAACCCGTATCTGAAATGAATACTTATAATACAGAACGGTACTTTTTGCACCTTAAAATAACACCGCGGTGACGACAAAATTGCTGTATTCAAATTTAAGTGCAAGGTGCCTCTATCAACAAAGCTGGACTGCGCCAAAGTGAAAAAACACGTATCTGAAATGTATACGAATAATAAACGGTACTTTTTGCACCTAAAAATACACCTGCGGTGACGACAAAATTGCTGTATTCAAATTTAAGTGCAAGGTGCCTCTATCAACAAAGCTGGACTTTGCCAAATTGAAAAAAACACCTATCTGAAATGTATACGGATAATAAACGGTATTTTTTGCACCTAAAAATACACCTGCGGTGACGACAAAATTGCTCTATTCAAATTTAAGTGCAAGGTGCCTCTATCAACAAAGCTGGACTGGGCAAAAGTGAAAAAACACCTATCTGAAATGTATACGGATAATAAACGGTATTTTTTGCACCTAAAAATACACCTGCGGTGACGACAAAATTGCTGTATTAAAATTTAAGTGCAAGGTGCCTCTATCAACAAAGCTGGACTGTGCCAAAGTTGAAAAAACACCTATCTGAACTGTATACGGATAATAAACGGTATTTTTTGCACCTAAAAATAAACCTGCAGTGACGACAAAATTGCTGTATTCTAATTTAAGTGCAAGGTGCCTCTATCAACAAAGCTGGACTGGGCAAAAGTGAAAAAAAACACCTGTCTGAAATTTATACGGATAATAAAAGTGGAGTTTTGCACCTAACAAATACACCTGCAGTTACTAGAAAAGATCTGTATCCTAATATAAGTTCAGGCTGCCCAACATACAAGTAATATTTCAACAGAAAACTGTTAATAAAAAGCCATTAATCTAATCTACCTAAGTTCTAATGTTCACAGCTAAAAGCATAGCTGTCTGTGTGAACAAATAGAACAATTTCGCTGAGCTGTTTGCTGAGCTGTTTGGAAAGAGGCCGAGCGCACGTCCTACTCCTATGAGACACTGACACACACTGATCATGAACAGGAAGGACTGTTCTATGTAAAACGAGGTCATGTGATTTTTCCAGCCAATCGCAACCATACACATCCCAGTCATGACGTTGCACACACAGCTCACCCTGCTCTATTCTGTAAGCTGATTTGCTGGCCGCCAAAATTACAGGAAATGCCTGCCTGAAAGAATTCATTTTTATTTCTTTATTTTCATTACACCCATATTATTGATCATTGGCTAACGAAAATAAAGAAATAAAAATGAACTCATTGAATTCATTTTTATTTGTTTATTTTCGTTACCCCCATATTATTGTCCATTTTATATAGAGATCGGTACAACTTCATGAGACTTATCATTTTATTTCTGCCAAGTACAGTTTTATTGTAGATTGCATTAGAAAACCCAAAAGAGCGTCGCTCGCTCTCCCATTGACCCAAATGATCGCGCCTCTTTTAACTTAGCCCATCACAAACAGAGCTCGCTCTGCATTTCTTTTCCCCATAGAACTCTATGAGATAAGTAGCTCACCCACTGATTGGCTAAGCAGGACGAGCCCCTCTTCCCCCCAACCAATCACAGTACTAGAATATTTCCCATAAACAGTAATAACTTTTAGGGCGCCCTTCTATCGCGCCCTTCTTGCTCCACTCAAAATAGACGCACTACATATGATTGGTAGATTCATATCTGCTGCCTGGTCTCAACAAATCAGCTCTTTTCTGCCTTTTTTACTATATTTTGAACTGTCCCTCCTTTTCATTTGGTTGGTTAATACTACTCCATAGGTTATAATGGTTCACTGTCGCTCCTATTCTGATTGGTTGGTTTTTGCCGACCAATGAGAAGAGCTTACAGAATTTGAATTACTGTATTTCCCGGCAATTTTTTATATCGCAATTCCTGATGTAGCGCCGGTGACGGCGACAAACGCGTTGTTAGGGATTTGAGTGATGCATGTTTTTAGAAGGTTTGAGCTCTTTTACAGAGAATGTTTTACACCTAATAAAAACTATTTATTTACTAATACTCCACGCCGCATGGAGCTGAGATTTCAGTGCCCCCATCGCTCCATAGACTACTATGGGACAAAGTAGCTAGCGCTATGATTGGCCGGGATAGCCAAGCCCCCGCTAGTTTAACCAATCATCTCTTTTCTGCCTTTTTTTACTGTATTTTGAACTGTCCAGCCTTTTCATTTGATTGGTCAATACTACTCCATAGGTTATAATGGGTCACTGTCGCACCTATTCTGATTGGTTGGTTTATGCCGACCAATGAGAATCGCTTACAGAATTTGAATTACTGTATTTCCCAGCAATTTTCTATATCGCAATTCCTGATTTAGCGCCGGTGAGGGCGACAAACGCGTTGTTAGGGATTTGAGTGATGTCTGTTTTTAGAACGTTTTAGCTCTTTTTCAGATAATATTTTACACCTAATAAAAACGATTTTTTTAATCATACTCCATGTCTCATGGAGCTGAGAGCCGAGATTTCATTGCCCCGATCTCTCCATAGACTACAATGGAACAAAGTAGCTCGCACTCTGATTGGCCGGGATAGCCAAGCCCCTGCTAGTTCAACCAATCAGCTTTTTTCTGCATTTTTTACTGTATTTTGGACTGTCCTGCCTTTTCATTTGATTGGTCAGTACTACTTCATAGGTTATAATGGGTCACTGTCACTCCTATTCTGATTGGCTGGTTTCTGCCGACCAATGAGAAGCGCTTACAGAATTTGAATTACTGTATTTCCCGGCAATTTTTTATATACCAATTCCTGATGTAGCGCCAGTGACGGCGACTAACGCGTTGTTAGTGATTTCATTGAAGTTTGTTTTTCGAAGGTTTTAGCTCTTTCAGATATTTTACACCTAATTAAAATTATTTTTGGAATCATACTCCCTGTCTCACGGAGCTGAGATTTATTTCTTTTGCGATCTTATATATTTTTCCTCTAATTTTACATTCTCGCTTTACTTCGCCTCCTCCGGCTCATTTAGACCACAATCAACTAGGTCTGCCTGTTGGAGCTGTCGAGCGCTGCAATGTGCCGCACTTTGCCGAACCGCGATCATGCATGCCTCTGAGTATTCGAATTTGGTGCGTCCCGCCGCAGAACGCCAACACCGCGCCCATTGCATGCCCCTTCATGTTAGGCGCATCCGAAAGTGGCGAAGGTTGCGCCTAACACCGCTTCACTGCGTCCCACAGTGGATTCGGACTGGTGAGCCACAGCTTCCGTCAGAAAACAGGGGCAAATCCCGATTTTACATGTCGCCCAAGGTGTGAGGGCCCTGCTCGCAAGAGCTTGCAATCTATTACAGTGTATGGGTGAAATGAAGGGTTAGAAGTGCTTGGTTCACAATGGTCCAGCCATGTTACATAAATATGGGGTAGTTTACATTTAAAAAAACCTGCCATCCTGACCATACATCTATATACAGATAAGTGCCTGTGGGTGCCCAAGTGCAGGAAGTGACAAATGTGTGACAGAATTTGGTGGGGAAAACAATTTGGTAGGCTTGTCTAAAAAGATGAGTTTTCAGAGCGCACTTTAAACTGTGAGGGTTGTGAGTGTGGCTGATCACATAGGGTAACATGTTCCAGAGAACTGGTGCAACACTGCTGCAATCTTGGAGATGGGCATGAGAGGTTTGGATGACTGAGGTGTGTAATCTCAGATCAGTAGCAGAATGGAGAGACCGGGTAGGGTGGTAGACAAAAATGAGGGATGAGATGTAGAAGGGTGCAGCACTATGAAGAGCTTTATGGGTGAGAGTGATTAATTTATGTTGTATACGATACTGAATGAGCAACCAGTGCAGTTACTGACACAGGATAGAGGCATCAGTATAGCGGGTGGAAAGAAAGATGAGCCTGGCTGCTGCATTTAGGAAAAATTGGAGAGGGGAGAGTTTACAGAGAGGGAGACCGACAAGTAGTTACACTAGTCAAGACGAGAAAGAATAAGAACAACAAAGAGTCTGGGTTGTTTCCACAATAAGAAAAGGATGGATTCTGGAGATGTTCTTGAGGTGCAGGTGACAGGAGTGGGAAGAGGATTGGATATAGGGAGTGAAGGACAGATCAGAATCTAGTATAACCCCAAGACAGCGAGCCTGCTGCCTTGGAGTTATGGTGGTACCACACACCGAGAGAGAAATAGCAGGGTGGGGTCCGTTAGTAGATGGTGAGCTGACTAGAAGTTCAGTTTTAGTGAGGTTTAGTTTAAGATAGAGGGAGGACATGGTGTCAGAGACAGTGGACAGACATTCACTGGTGTTTTGTAGCAATGCAGAAGTGATGTCATGGGAAGAGGTGTATAATTGGGTGTCATCAGCGTAGAGATGGTACTGAAAATCAAATATGGTGATGGTTTGTCCAATGGGGGCTGTGTAGATTGAAAAGAGGAGTGGACCTAGAACTGATCTCTGAGGAACCACAACAGCAAGAGGAAGAGAAGAGGAAGTGGAACCTGAAAATTATACACTGAAGGAGCGGTCAGAGAGGTAGGATGAGAACCAAGAGAGTTCGGTGTCATGGAGACCAATGGTGCTGAGCATACTAAGGAGAAGTTGGTGATACATGGTGTCAAATGCTGCAGAGAGATCCAGAAGCAGCAACGAGTGGTTACCTTCAGATTTTACTGTGAGGAGATCATTTGAAACTTTTGCTACAGCAGTTTCTGCGGAGTATAAGGTGCGGAAACCTGATTGCAGAGGGTCGAGGATAGAGTTTGCAGAGAGCTAGCGGGTTAGATAAGCAAGCATTGTAGGAGTTTAGAGGTAATTATAATTGATCTAAAATGGGTAAAGTTTATTCTGATTTCAAGTCAGATAGTGAGAAACATGCATATGTGTCTTTTTATATAGTGTATGTAAACTTCTGGTTTCAACTGTATGTGTCCCCCCAATAGGTTGTAGGTACATAGGGCCCCCAGTCTGTAGGCAGGAATATGCCCCCCATATTCTGGAGGTAAATGTCCCCCATAGTATGTAGGCAGGTGTACGTTTCACGTATTATTCTGTAGACAGGTATATGTCACCCATATTATTCTGTATGGTAGGCAGGCATAGGTCCCCCATAGTCTGTAGGGCAGGCAGATATAGGTCCTCCATATTCTGTATGGTAGACAGGCATAGGTCTCCCATATTATTTTATAGGCAGGTATATGTTCCCCATATTATTCTGTAGGTCGGATATATCTCCCCCATAGTCTTTATGGTAGGCAGGCATAGGTCTTCCATAGTCAGTGTAGAAAGGCATAGGTCCCCCATAGTCAGTGTATGCAGGTATTGGTTCCCCATAGGAAGCAATAGGTCCCCCATAGGCAGTATAGTCAGACATAGGTCCCCCATAGAGAGTTATAGGTCCCCCATAAGCAGGTATAGGTCCTCCATAGGTAGGTGCATTGAAAGTGGGACATTGGGTGTCCCACTGGGACATTGCCAGGGCCGTGGGACATGGTGGTCAAAAGCGTGACTGTCCCGCCGAACACCATAAAGTGATCATTTCGGGAGCATTTAGTGATCCAATACTACTGTGAATAATAAAAACATGCATTACATTAAATAATTGTGGAACACCTTTTGTTAGACCTCTGCACTTTGTCATTGTTACTGTTCCTGATAATAGAAAAATAAAGTTGACAACAAGCTATAGGGCAAGAACAAGAGGCAGACAGAAGAAAGCAACCTTCTAGGCTACCACCTCATGATAAACATGAAAGGGACACAGTCAGCAGGGAAGTACAGTGGCTTGAAACAATCCAGCTTTTACATGCTCCTATCCTCCTCAAAACTACCTCCAGTGATTGTTGCTGGCGAATTAATTTGAAACCTATATTGTTGGTCTAGAGCCACTTGTTAGGATGCGGCCTAGGCTGCATGATAAACTTGGGCTTCGATTTTCGTCCTTGCCAGCGATTGTGATCTGCGACTGATTCAAAGCTCACAATGTCTGGAAATCGGTTTTCTGGCTGTCCCTTGGCTGTGTTGTGGTTGCTGTTTGGTATCTGGGTCCTGAACTCTGAAGGATTTGTCCTGATCTTTTACTGTACCTGCTGGATGACTGAGCTGGCCTTGGCTTTGCTGAAATCCTATGCTTCCAGTACACCTGACAGGACTGTTGTGGCCTTTGAGAAGCTCTGGGGCTCCTAGCATTGGAGCCTGCCTGATGGTGGTTATTAGAGCTCAACTGACAAACGTTCTCTTATGTTGATTCCTGGCCTCTCCATAGGGCATAATTGCCAACACTCGTGCACTCCCCAGAGAGTTGGGAAACCTCCCGCTGAATGGCTGCTGGAGGTTGTCTGAGCTAGACGCTGTCCTGAAGCCGCAGGTTTTAGCTGGTGCTCTTCTGACAACATCCTCCATAGGATGCAGCCAGTGCAACGGGCCCCAGTGTACTGCTAGAAGGAAGGAGTGGAGCCATTAACCTCTGATCATCCTAATCAGCAGAGCACTGTCTGCACTTAAGTGTGCAGACTGTATGACACTCTACAGGACTGGTAAGAATATTTCCTGAGGGGAGCCAGTTTTGGCCTCTCTGACAGAGCCCCATTTTTTAAATCTGGCATGTTTCACTTTATGTGATAATAACTTTTTGACACTTTAACCTATCTATGTGATTCAGAGACTGTTTTCTTGTGACACATTGTGCTTTAAGCTAGTAAGAAATTTTGGTCCAAAAAGTCCTTATTTATTTGTGAAAAATATCAAAGTATCGTGAAAAATGTGAAAAATGTACAATTTTCAAACTTCAAATATTTCTGTGTGTAAGACAGATAGTTATTTCAGTAAAAAAATAGTTTATAAATAGCATCTACCATATGTAGATAAAATAAATTTTTTTATGACATTAGGGGGCTTAGAAATGTAGTAGTAATTTTAAAATTTTCAAGAAAATTTGCAATATACATTTTTTTAGGGACCAGTCCAGATCTAACGTGACTTTGATTGGCTTGTATGTTAGATTCCCCCATAAATGACTTCATCTAAGAAACTACACCCCATAAAGAATTCAAAACAGCATTTAGGAAGTTTATTAACCCATTAAGTGTTTCACTGGCATTAAAGCAAAGTGGAGGTGAAATTGAAAAATGTAACTTTTTTACAGATTTTCAATTTTTATCCATTATTCACAAGAACACGGTCGATGTGACCAGGGAAATGCAACTTAATATTAATTCCCCAGATTCTGCTGTTTTCAGTGATATCCCATATGTGGCCTTAGTGTGCTACTTGGCTCAAACACAAGCCCCAGAATATGAGGCGCATCTACTGGACTTTGGGGTCTCATTTTCATTACGATTTTATTTAGGCGCCATTCCAGGTTTGCCGACACCCTAAGGTGCTAAAACTTAATAAACTCACCTAAAAGACCCCATATTAGAAATTACACCCCTTAAGGAATATAATCAGGGGGTAGTGAGTATATCAACCCGACAGGTGTTTCACAAATTTTTTTAGCATTAGGCTGTGAAAAAAGGAATTTTTTTTCCCAACAATCTGCAATTTTTACTGAACAGGTTTAATTTTTACAATCCTGGAAAAAAAAGCACCGAAAATTTTGTTACACAATTTCTTCCAAGTTCGGCAATACCCTACTTGTGGGTATAAACTGCTGTTTGGGCGCATGGCAGGGTGTACAAGAGAGGGAGTGCTTTTCAGCTTTTGGAACGCAGATTTTGGTGTGGCCATGTCACATTTGTAAAGCCCCCAAAGTACCAGAACAGGTGAAACCTTCCAGAAGTCACCCCATTTTGGTTTCAACACCCCTCAGGGATCTCATGTAGGGGTACCATGCATTTTGGGCGCACAGGTGTTCCACAATGCTTTTTAGCATTGGATCTTGAAAATGGGGGGAAAAAATAGTTTTGTCATTGGTGTTTGGGCTTTATTTTTACAGTGTTTGCTGTGCAGTGTAAATGACTGGATAACTTTACTATGGGGGTCGGTCTAATTGCAATGATATAAATTTTATATAGCTTTTATGTTTTATTACTTTTACACAATAGAATTAGGTCTATAAAAAATTGCGTTTTTATGTGGTCCTATTCTGACAGCCATAACTTTTTCATTTTTCTGTATACGGGGCTGATTATGGGCTTATTTTTTGCGGGATGAGTTGACATTTTTATTAGTACCATTATGGGGGCATATGATGCTTTGATCACTTTTGATTAAGGTTTTTATAAGGCATTTTGAACAAGATACAGCATTCCTGGTAGTGTTTTTTATTTTTTACAATGGTCACCTTGCAGTATAAATGAAATGATATCTTTAATCAGAATGAAGATACAATTAAAGTGATACACATTTTTTCATATTTTTTTTTTATGTTTGACTGCTTTTACACAATAAGAACACTTTCATTCAAAAAGGAAAACATGTTTTTGCATCGCCGCAGTCTGAGAGCCATAATTTTTTTTTATTTTTTCTGTGTATGGAGCTGTGTAGGGGCTTGTTTTTTGTGGTATGAGTTGACATTTTTATTGGTATCATTTTTTGGGGGACAAGACTTTTTGATCAGTTTTAAATCCATTTTTTGGAAGGTAGGGGGTAGAAAATACTGAAATCCTAGTAGTGTTTTTTTTATTTTTAACAGCGCTCACCTTGCAATATCTGTGATAAATAATTTTGATTCCGTGGGCTGATACAGTTACTGTGATAGTCAATTTGTATAGTCTTTTTATGTTGAAGCACTTTAAAAAAAAGTGTTTTTATTATGTAAAACAATATTTATACATCGCTATCTTCTGACAGCCATAAATTTTTTATATTTTGGTATACAGAGCTGTGTAAGGACTTTTTTTTGCAGGATGAACTGACATTTTAATTGGTACAACTTTAGCATTTATATGAGTTTTTGATCGCTTTTTATTCCATTTTAGGTGCTGCGGGATGAACAAAAATCGCAATTCTTTGATTTTTTTTGTTTGTTTTTTAACTGCATTCACCGTACGGGTTAACTAATATGACATGTTTATAGGACAGGTCGTTACGCACGAGGCAATACCAAATATGTGTACTTTATTTATTTTTGATGCAATTGCCGTTTGTAAAGGGGAAACTGGCGGTGTACTTGTTTTTATTTTATTTTTCGTGTTTGTGTTTCACTTTTTTAACTTTTTTACACTTTTTTCACTTTTTCTTCAGATTGCTGTTACAAGGCAGGCCAGTACACAGGATTGCTGCTGTGTACTATTTGCCATGATGACTGTCAATTACCATACCCACAATGCATTGTGGGCATGGTGACATTACAGACGACCCGGGAAGTGACTTTCCCTTCCCGGGGCCGTCTGGTAGGAGATCGCTACTGCACTTTTGTGCAGCAGCTCGCCGAGAGCAGGCACCAGGAGCTCACTTCTCCAGCCTGCGTCTTAGCTCCGACGATTTTAATTGATCGTCAGAGCTAAGGGGTTAAACACACGTGGCCAGAGCGCACTCCAGCTGTGGGTGATGCGGCATGAGGCCAGCGGTAATTTACCACTGGTCCCATGTCGTGATCGTGCGGAGCTCGCTTGTAAGCCCGCACGATCACCAGAACGTACCCATACGTCCATTTGCGGGAACGCACTTCCCGCTAAGACATATGCATACGTCCAATGTCAGGAAGGAGCTAAGTGTGTTTGTGTGTGTAGAGTGGGGTTGGGGATTTAGAGTGAGGGGTAAAAAGAGAGGGGAATAGGGGTATGAGTGAGTGGGGGAAGGTAGAATAGGGGATTAGATGGGGTGGGGAAGAGATTTATAAGTAGAGTGGAGAGGGTTTAGTATGGTGGTGGAGAGACAGTGGTAGAGGGAGGATATAGGCACATAGTTTTCTTATCTTTGAATAGCTGTGTGTCACCTGCGGGGGATGAGGCATCACCCAGATTTCCTAGATGTAGAATAGGCTATCCAGCATTCAGAAAAGCTGTGTGAAGCCCATCCTCCACAAGTGGCATCCAGCGTTCCTACGATAGAAAAAAATGGGTGCCACTTATTGGAGATGGGGCAGCAGACAGCTTTCCTGATTGCTAGACACCCAATCCCCAATAGGTGGCACCTATTTTTTCTATCATGAAAAGCTTGGTGTTACCTGTGGATGATCGGTGTCACCCAACTATCTAGCCTATATACAGTATGTGTGTAATGTTTTTGTTTATTTACTTATCTCCCCTTTAGACTGCTTTAGATTCCATGTACTATTTCAAATCAGCCTTGGAGCTAATTTTCTATAAAATGGTTAAAGAGGGTTGAAGATGGAGAGTGTTTATTTAATTTTTTTTTGTGTGTTTAGTGTCATTATGTTTTTTTTTTTATATTTAATTCCAATGTTAGTAACGGAGATATCTGACAGATGAATCTTCATTACTATGACGCAGGCTTGGTGTCAGCTAGCAGTAATTTTTGTCACCCCAAGACTGATATAGAACCTTCTCACTATTACCCCTGTACTATTACCGACAAAAGTGGACCCTTCAATGTTATGAGTTGGCTCCTGAAGTAGCATCTGACTGGTATTTTTAGGGTGGGTAGGGCCTAATATCCAGAGTCCTTTCTCACCCTTTCCCTACCATTGTGTTCTGTGGTCTAGTACCAACACAAAATACAACCTACAACTATCACCTCATAGCCCCCTCACCTCCACCTATCAGACCATGTGGCATTTGAACAGAAGTTGGCACAGGTAGGGAGGTGCTAAAAAATTAAGGATTCAAAGATGTTTGTGTGGATAATTCTGCAGGGACGAGTCATTGCCAGGAGAAGTTGTCATGGTTGTCAGGACTGGATGGAATAGAAAAGGGAAAGTGAATGACTTCAGTCATGGAAGACGTCACCTGTGAGTCACTGGATGTACCTGCACTGTAATCATTTATATGTCTGCAGAGCATCTGTGTAAAACTGGTATCTACAACTATATGATGACCGAATGGTGGTAATATTAGCAGTAGTGTAATTTTTTAGATTCAGGAACAGTTTGGTGACATCTCCCAGCTCTCCTGGATGCTAAATAGGCTGTCCAAAAAACTGGGTGATGCCACACCCCTCAATTAGCTTTGTTCCAGAGCCGTTATACAGTTGCATGCAGTAGGTGTGGCTTATGTACAGGAGATGTGGCTGTTATTAAGGGGGAATGTGATTCAAGCAAACTGTGGTCAGTGGCTCATGCAGCGCACTGGAGCTCTTGATCTCCCTGAAAGCCTTTTTCAAAAGTTGGCAAGTATTCCTCAGGATTGTGTCTGCACCACTCTACCATGATCTCCAGCTTACCCTAGGGAACTTCATTTTAGGATTCTGATGTCGATCATCCGCCAGGAATAGCATATCTGTTACTTGTGGCTTTGCCTATCACATTATTTACCCTGCATGATGAATACTGTAAAAAATTTAATTTTTTAAAAATAGTACCCAACTTTTGGTTGCTTTGCCTCTCCAACATATTGGAATAAAGAAGTGATCAAAAATCAGTTGCTTATTTTCATAAAACTAGTGAACCGTAATAAGCACCATGTACATTTAGTTTCACCGGAATTGTACTGACCTGCAAAATAAAGAATAAACGTTATTTATTCGCTAGAAAAATGACCCATCCCCCCCCCCAAAAAAAAAAAAAATTGTGTAATTGCACTTTTTACCCATTCTGCTCCGGAAAAAAAATGGGTGTTTTCCCGATAGGTTATATAATACAGTAAATAGTAACAGATAGGATTTGTCTAGGTCTGTTTTTTTTTTCAAATAAATGACTGCTGCTGTGAAAAAATAAACTCATACGTGCCATTGTCCTCAATATTTTTCCAACAATGCTGGTACTCTCTTGGGTCTTCTGTGAACCTCCACTGACTGCAATCAAATCGGCACCACTGCTTGGCTGCAGCAGTAACCTGCCTCTCGATATCAGTCAGTGGCACGGTTGACTGCAGATTCCTTTCAATAGCTAACCGAAAATATGAGGACAGTGTAGCCACAGCAGGAACAGCGGTAGCAGCTGCTACGGGGCCCCCTTGACACATAAGAAGACACCAGTATTGGTAATGGCACATGTTAACTGGAAGGAGCCCCCTATCACTTTGTGCACCATGGCCCAAGAACATGTCATATATGTGGTGGCAGCAAGAACATCCCAACAGGAACACGGAGGTTCAGCTGGCAGGGCTGTAGTTGTAGTGGGTGCGGTGGGAGCCAGGGCTGCCGTCAGTCATCTATTAACCGTTTCATGGCCACATGCAGCTAAATGAAATGGGGCGCCCACCCATTACTACTTCCTATTTCTAACATATCACTGGGCCCCTTTTTGATTAGGGCTCCTGACAAGAGTACTGTCCTGCTGGCACCCTTGGCATCCTTTCTACTGTATCCTGACCCCAAAACCAGCAAAAATGCCTTTATGGACACTCAGAATAAAATTAGCAAGAAGAAATCAGTATTTCAAACAAGATTTTTGTGAACAGGACATTGACTATTGCTGTCCTTTACTGCAGCATGACCAAAAAAACAGCACAAATGCCCTTATGGACACTCAGAATAAACTTTGTAAGAAGAAATAAGTATTTGAACCAATATTTTAGTGAACAGGACATTGACTATCGCTGTATATTCCCGCAGCATGACCCCAAAACCAGCACTGATGCCCTTATAGACCTTCAGAATAAAATTTGCCAGAAAAAATAAGTATTTGAACCAATATTTTAGTGAATAGGACATTGACTATCGTTGTCCTTTACTGCAGCATGACCACAAAACCAGCACAGATGCACTTATGGACCCTCAGAATAAAGTTTGCCAGGAAAAATAAGTATTTCAACCAATATTTTAGTGAATAAGACATTGACTGTTGCTGTCTTTTATCACAGCATGACTTCAAAACCAGCACAGATGCCCTTTTGGACCCTCAGAATAAAATTTGAAAGAAAAAAAATGAGTATTTCTAACAAGATTTTTGTCAATACTGATGCTGCAGCTATGGCTATTTGCCATTCTACTGCTGTCAAGTTGCTGACGTTCCACTGTGACATTAGAATGTGAAGAAGATGCAAAAGATGTCTCCAGTTGGTCGATAAGCCCTGTCTCAAATTACTGCATTCTACTGTCAATTTGTGTGGGTGGAAGGAAAGTGCTCGCTTTTGATTTGTAACGTGGATCAAGGAGGGTGGCCACCCAGTATCCGCTGTTCATTTTGATTGCTTTGAGGCATGTGAAATTTGAAATGAGTATGTGAAATAAGCATCATTTCCATATGACCTTTACTATTAGTTTCTTTTACAGTGACATGACCGCAAAACCAGCAAAAATGCCCCTATTGACCATCAGAATAAAATTCGCAGGAAGAAATTGATATTTCAAACAAGATTTTTCTGAATAGGACATTGACTATCGCTGTCTTTTACCGCAGCATGACCACAAAAGCAGCGGAATAGACCTTTCGGACACTTAATAAAATTAGGAAGAATAAAAGAGTATGTGAAATAAGCTATTTTTCAATATGACCTTTACTATTGGTATCTTTTACAGTGACCTGACCGCAAAACCAGCAGAAATGCCCTTATTGACCCTCAGATTAGAATTTGCAGGAAAAAATTAATATTTCAAACAAGGTTTTTCTGAATAGGACATTGAGTATTGATGTCTTTTACAGCAGCATGACCCTAAAACCAGCCAAAATGCCCTTATGGACACTCCCAATAAAATTTGCATGAAGAAATGCAGACGGTTGAAGGGGAGGTCCAGATGCTGCAGCAACACTAAGAAGTTGGGCCAAAGCAGTGGGCAAATGCCGGAAGTGTGAGCTAAGACCTCGAGCCTTACTCAGGAGACAGTCAAGACCTGGGTAGCGCTTGAGAAATTTCTGCCTATACGAGAGCGCTTGCATCTCCATATAAAAATCGAAAAAGCCTTAGGTAGCACCATTACATTCTTATGCTTAAGCAACAATGGAATATTTTGAAAAGAATATTGTCACATTATGCCATAAACTCATCGGGAATGGGCTCAAGGAGTTCAGGTTCCTTTCCACAAGTTGGGACGAAGTGAGCTTCACTTGGCAACGCTGGCTGATGCTCCAGTTCCACCCAGGTGCCCTTCTCCTTGGCTTCCTTTTTCTTCCTATCGTTTTCCTTGACGCGCTGGAGTAAACTCTCTCTGCTGTTGGAGTGGCGAATGTGCTCCACACGGACGTTGATTCTTTTGGCAAGGGTTTTACCATTGAGCTGCTTGTTCACAATTATATCTACAGCATGTTGTTTAACATTGTAGATCCTGCCAGGCTTGCCATAATAGCATTTAGGTGGCATGCCTTTTTGATTGGTGCCCATACCCTTAATGCACACAATGTTGCCCTTCCTGCAGATAAGCATGTATGTTGACAAAGGCAGAATTTCACGCCTTTTGCCTCTCGTGTTTGTAATTTTCGCACCTTAAAAATGGCGAGTCCAATGAAAGAGAGGAACCAGCTTCCTTTTCCTCCTCTGAGAGCATCAGCGATTGGGCAACAGAGCAGACATCCTCTTGGCCTCTTGACCTTTTGAAATGCCTTCTGACTCCAACCGCATTGTGTCATCAAAGGGCTCTTCAAAATATGGATTTTCCAGTGGGGTCTGCTTATTGAGTGACATTTGGCCCGTCTTTGCTTCAGTTTGGACTGATGATGATGATGATGATATTTGGGGCCATGACTGAGAGGAAGAGGAGTAAAACCTCTGGATGCAGCGTATGTTAACCACTGAAGAACAGATTATCACCGCTCTTCAGAAATGAAACGCACAGGGAACCGACCAAGCGATGACAGGCCATGTTAAAAAATATAAATATTAAAAAGGTCTGGAAGATTGGTTCACAGTCTCTTATTGAAGAACTGTACTCCAAAGACAGCAAATCACAAGAGTTCTTAAATCCCTATAATTTCCTACTGGCAACTAGGATTATAAACAAAAATGTTTCTATGGACTATCTGTGAAATAGGCTCTTATGGAAGAAACCGGTCTGGTATACTGGCTACTCCTCAAAAACTGCAGCAATGACCTGAAAAGATGAGGAGTGCGTAGCTATAGTAGGTGCAGCGGTAGCAGCTGCCACGGGTCCCTTTGACACGTAAGAAGACACCGGTATTGGAAATGGCACATGGTAACTGGCAGTAGCCTCCTATTCCTTTTTTAACAGGGCCCAAGAACATGTCATATATGTAGTGGCAGCAAGAACATCCCAGCGGGGAACACGGAGTTTCAGCTGACAGGGCCATAGTTATAGTGGGTGCGGTGGTAGCCAGGGCTGTAGTCAGTCATCTATCAACCGTTTCAGGGCCCCATGCAGCTAAATCAAATGGGGCCTTCACCCATTACTACTTCCTATTTTTAACATATCACTGGGCCCCTTTTTGATTAGGGCCACTGACAGGAGTACTGCTCTATTTGCACCCCTAGTACCGCTTTTACAGTAGCCTGACCCCGAAACCAGCAGAAATGTCCTTATGGACACTCAGAATAAAATTAGCAAGAAGAAATGAGTATTTAATGCAAGATTTATTTGAATAGAACCTTAATTATCGTTGTATTTTATAGCAGCATGACTCCAAAAGCCACAAAATGACCTTTTCAACACTCTATAAAATTAGCAAGAATAAAAGAGTTTTTTAAACATGATTTTTTGGAATAGGACCTTGACTATCGATGTCTCTTAAAGCATCATGACCCCAAAACCATTGACAATGCTTAAAATTTTTAAGAAGAATGAGTAATTGGAATAAAGTTTTTTTTCAATAAAACCTTTACTATTGGTGTCTTTTACAGTATCCTGACCACAAAACCAGCAAAATTACCTTTTTGACACTCTGAATACAATTAGCAATAATAAATGAGTATTTTGAATAAAGTTTTTTCAATAGGACCATTTCTTTTTCAAAGAGGAATGTGTTGTTCACATTGTGAAGTAGACCTGCTATTAATCGGTGACCTCGGCAACTGGAGCAACAAAATCATCAGAGATCCACGCTTGATTTTTTTAAATAAAAGTCAAATGATCTACATTCTCAGGGGAAAGCCGGATACGTTTGTCAGTTATCACTCCGCCAGCTGTACTGAAGGTGCGTTCCGAGATGACGCTGGATGCTGGGCAGGATAACAATTCTATGGCGTGTTTAGCAAGCTCGGGCCATTCATCGAGTTTGGACACCCAGAAGTCTCCAAAAACATCAGTGTTGACACGCAGGTAGTCGTGGACCATGGTCTTAAGGCGGTCTCTGTGTGTCTGATTTGTGCCCTGCCTTACAGGTGTTGGTTATGTGGCAAATAATGATTGCCAGAGGTTACCCATTAGACTTCTGCCTCAATGCCTACTACTACGGCTACTTGCCAGTCTACTGCTGTCATGTTGCTGATGTTGTTGCACCAGGACATTAGAATGTGAAGCAGACACAACAGATGTCTCGAGTTGATCAATGAGCACGGTCTCAATTTCTTGCATTCTACTGTCAATTTGTGTGGGTGGAAAGAAATTGCTGACTTTCGCTTTGTAACATGGATCAAGGACTGTGGCCATCCAGTAAATGCTGTTCATTTTGATTGCCTTGATGCATGGATCATGTTGCAGGTAATGGAACATCCAAGCACTCATGTGAGAGATACAGCCAGGATTTCCCAAGCCTTGGAGTTGAGGGGCACTAAACAGATCTTCCTCGTCTTCCTCCTCTGCCTCAAATCTGTGCCATCCTCTTACCACAGCAGGGACATGCCCAGCCATGCCTCATACTCCTCCTCCGCTTCCTCATCCTCAGCATCAACACACCCCTGGCTTGCCTCATACGCTGTACTCTGAGAGCTGAAGT
Organism: Phyllomedusa bahiana; assembly: GCA_025379985.1. Lineage (NCBI taxonomy): Eukaryota > Metazoa > Chordata > Amphibia > Anura > Hylidae > Phyllomedusa > Phyllomedusa bahiana. Next base: position 18,347 of record JAODAL010028340.1, on the reverse strand, counting down.
GCCACCCTGCTCCAGCCCTGGAACCCGAACCATCGCATAACGATGACCTGTAAAGTTGGGAAACTGTCGGGCCTTCTAGATCCGACGGCAAGTAAGGCTCTGTGTCTGCATCTGTTTCTGCCTCCTCCTCCTCCATCACTGCTGGGACCTGCTGCTTTAGAGTGTCTAACACTTGTTCCAGAAGAAATATCACCACAATGGTCATGCTGACAAGGGCTTTGTACTCACTGACCATTTTGGTAGTTGTCTTCAAAACTGGCAAGGATGGTGCAGAGATCTTTTATCTGCCTCCACTCTCTGTGGCTTAACACCCCAAGGTCTGCACCACTGCTTGTCAGGCCATGCACCACTTCATACTGCATAATTGCCTTATGCTGCTGCCACAATCGCTGGAGCATGTGGAGGGTGGAATTCCAGCGTGTTGCCACGTCAACCATGAGATGGTTGACGGGGAGGCCAAGATGACGCTGCAATGCAGCCAGTCAGGTTGCAGAAGGGTGCGAATGCTAGAAGTGTGAGCTCAGACCTCCAGCCTTCCTCAGCAGGCAGTCGAGACCCGGGTAGTGCTTTAGAGATTTCTGCATGACCAGGTTCATGACATGTGGCAGGCAAGGGATGTGCGATCTTAAGGGCAGCAAGGAGATTTTTCCCATTGTCGCACACCACCTTAATTGGCGCCAGGTTCTTATCACTCAGCCACTGCTTGGTCTCATTGCGCAGAGTCATTCACAGCTCTTGCCCTGTGTGTTGATGGTCTCCAATACATGGAAACCTCTAAAGAAGCATTTATGCTATCTATCATACATGAAAAAAAACTTTGAGATTCTTAGTTCACATGTTTTGATCAAAAAATGTTTAAGCCACCCCCGGCTTACAACGGGATCTCAAGGCGGGTGGTCCTACACTATCTTTACCTCTTAATAGAGCCAAATTCAGACTTCTCATTGGGTCAATCGACCTCCATAATCCAGAGAGAAAAATAAAAAAGATACCAACCTTGCAAGCATACTGCACTGATATAACAGCCTGTGGAGGTGGGCGCGGTGCAAGAGACCAACATGGAGGCATCCCTTCCTCCCTATATAGATCAAAAGCAATATGCCAAATACAGCATATAGTTCTGCACAATAAAACATTTCTGAAAAACACAATGTGAACCTGGGTGCCACTGGCATGGTTGCGGCATATATTGGGTCAACCGACCTCCATAATCCAGAGAGAAAAATAACAAACACCAACCTTGCAAGCATACTGCACTGATATAACAGTGATATAAAAGCCTGTGGAGGTGGTAATGGTATGCGTGTATATATTCTCAGTCAATAAACAGTAAGACCAATGATAACTTGTTTCGCTGGTATGCTAAACGGGTTCCACAGCCGGGGTTCTCCAAGCCCCACAATCAATACTTTATAAAGAGATATTGGACCCAGGTAAAATTTCAACACTTTAATGAAGCACTTTTAAAATTGACATCCACTTTCAGGCATTCAACCGTGATATACAGCATGACAATAAATGGACGAATGGTAATAGCATATACTCAGCGTTAGGTTGCGACCTCCCGGTCGTTCAAAAAATTCAAGGCAAAAGTCCATGCATCGATCTGGGAGACGCCAGGGCCCAGAGCAGAGATGGCGCAATGATGGTAGCTAGCGCGCACTCGGACGTGCAACGTTTCGGGGCAAACTCCTCCCCTTCCTCAGGCACGAGCATATCAGTATACAGCCACTCCTTAAATAGGTAAGAGGGCGTTTACTCCTACATTCTAACATCGTTAAAAAACACACAAAAAATACACGAAAAATAAAATCATTATTAAGACATAACTGCAGGCAAAACAGTGGGAAACCATCTCATGCTGTTACGTAACCCAATTCAAAGGAAGACTCGCAAATTGAGGCTCTCATTGAGGCCCCTCGGAGATAATGACTCTAGCTCCGTGATCCAGTAAGCCTCACGTTTAAGTAATTTATTAGTCAGGGATGCGTTATCATTACATAAAACTTTTTCTAAAACGCACCAGCGCAATTCGCATAAGTCATGCCGTGCTTCCGCGAAGTGTTTAGCCACGGTCGTTTCCCCAAAAGTTTTTTTGGGGGGATCGACATCTTTAGATACACTAAGCTCATCACTAGGGTTGTTCAGTTTTTTTCTATAGCTTCTAATGGCCGACTTATGTTCATTGATTCTGACTCTAATACATCTCGATGTCTGCCCCACATATACTCGCCCACAGGGGCACTTTAACATATATATAACCCCCTCACTTTCACATGTATGAAAACCTTTGATTTTTACTTTATGGCCTTTAGAGGGGTGGTTTATAGAGTCTCCTTTGAGAATCAATGAACAATTGGTACATTTCAAGCACGCAAAGGTCCCTGATCTTGTAGAGCTTAATAGTTTCTGTTTTTTCTTACTAGCTAGTTGTTTAAGGTCCGCTGAAATTAGTTGTTGACCTAGGGTCCTACCTTTTCGGTACACCCATCGGGGTGCTTCCTTAAAAAGGTGCCCCACCTTCGTGTCGCTACGCAATATCCCCCAATATTTGGATATTGCCTGTTTGATAAGCCCTGCATGTTTATCATAGGCAGATATGTAAGTGAATTGCTGGTCTTGCCTCACCTTTTTGTTTTTGTTGTTGTTAGGTTTGAGGAGGTTCTCTCTAGGGATCATTGAAACATCCATTCCCATCTTCCTAAGCTCTGTTTCATCGTAGCCTCTATTTTTAAATCGGCATATCAACTTCTCCAAAGTGGCTAGGTACTCGGCGTCACTTGAGCATATTCGCCGAGCCCTTATAAACTGTGATTTGGCGATCCCCCTAAATGTCTGGGGGGCATGTTGGCTATTGTGATGCAAGACATTATTTCGATCAGTCTGCTTTTTATATAGTGATGTACTAACTGTGTTACCATCTTTCTTGACCAGCACGTCAAGATATGTAATCATATATTCATCACTGGTCATAGAGAATTGGATCAATGGGTGGATATTATTGAGATATGTGACAAATTCATCAAGTTGTAAAGCTGAGCCAGACCAGAGTAGTAGGACATCGTCCACATACCGATACCAGGAAACAATGTAGTTGTTAAATTGTGAAGAAACAACGTAGCTATTCTCAAACGCTTGCATGTAAAGATTAGCAAAGCTGGGTCCTACCGGAGACCCCATCGAGGTCCCCTGTTTTTGAAGGAACAGCTGGTCCCCAAAACGAAAATAATTTTTGGTCAGGACTATATCGAGTAATCGCATCAAAAACGCAATCTTTTCATTTGTTAATGTTGCGTCTTGACATAACACATCACGTATAATTTTCATTCCCTCTTCAAGTGGAATGTTGGTGAACAGGGACTTTATATCTAGTGTGCATAATCTAGTAACCTTAGATATATCAATATCTTTAATTACTCGCAAGAACTGGCCGGTATCCTGTAGGATTTTAGAATCTTTCTTGACAATAGGTTGGAGATACATATCAACGTATGCTGCAAGGGGTTCTAACACTGAATCGATGCCCGACACAATGGGCCGGCCTGGTGGTTTGGTAGTGGACTTATGAACCTTAGGGACCATATACAGAATCGGGACACGTGGGTTATTTTTAATAAGAATATGTTTTTCATGCGTACTGATGGTCCCTGCCTCAAAAGCCTCATTAATTACTTCTTGAACGTAATTACTTAATTCACTTGTTGGGTCTTTTTTGAGGGGTACATACACCTGAGAATCTTGAAGTTGTGTCATTGCTTCATTAATATATGGTTCCACGTCCATAACAACTGAGGCTCCCCCCTTATCCGCTTTTTTAATAAGGATAGAGGTGTCATTTTTTAATTCCTTAACAGCTTCCCTTTCTTTTTTACTGAGGTTGTTAAACATGCGTTTTGCTTTATTCTCCCATTTGTCAGTTACCTCTTTCTTAACCAACTGCTCAAACACCTCAAGGGCTGGGATTTTAATATCTGGGTCAAACTGACTATGTTTCTTGAGCTTTTTGGAAAAAACTTTATTATCATCAGTGAGCTTAACACCTGGGGAAGAAGAATTAGCAAAGAATATTTTACACCTAATATTTCGACAGAATCGATAAAAATCTATCGTAAAGTCAAACAGACTCAGATCCTGACTTGGGACAAAGTTAAGGCCCTTTTCCAGGACATCCTGTTGTGCCCTAGTTAGGGTCTTAGATGAAATGTTCATAACTAGCGACGGTTCCCTTTCTTTCGGGTACTCATTGGATTTTTTTCCCCTATTCCTGATGGTATATTTTCTGGGTTGGTTGATGCAGTCTCCATTGCTTTTCCTAAAAAACCTCGCCCTTTTTGTTCCTGGGGGAGTTTTCTGTCAGTATGGGTGATGTGTTCACCTGGGTCAGAGTCCTCAGTTGCGAAGGATGCCGAATTCCAACCCCGTCTCTTATGTGGTTCATGACGTGTTCGTCTTGAATACCTCCGGTCTTCTGCCCAAGTGTAAACGCGGTTAGCAGCATAGTCCTTAGTATCACGTTCGTATTTTCTCAACTTGTTTTGGAGTAAGGTTTGCTTAAATTTATCTATGCTAGATCTCAATTCGGTGTTTATTTTATTGTATTCATCCATAAGGGCTCGGCGAATATGCTCAAGTGACGCCGAGTACCTAGCCACTTTGGAGAAGTTGATATGCCGATTTAAAAATAGAGGCTACGATGAAACAGAGCTTAGGAAGATGGGAATGGATGTTTCAATGATCCCTAGAGAGAACCTCCTCAAACCTAACAACAACAAAAACAAAAAGGTGAGGCAAGACCAGCAATTCACTTACATATCTGCCTATGATAAACATGCAGGGCTTATCAAACAGGCAAAGGTGGGGCACCTTTTTAAGGAAGCACCCCGATGGGTGTACCGAAAAGGTAGGACCCTAGGTCAACAACTAATTTCAGCGGACCTTAAACAACTAGCTAGTAAGAAAAAACAGAAACTATTAAGCTCTACAAGATCAGGGACCTTTGCGTGCTTGAAATGTACCAATTGTTCATTGATTCTCAAAGGAGACTCTATAAACCACCCCTCTAAAGGCCATAAAGTAAAAATCAAAGGTTTTCATACATGTGAAAGTGAGGGGGTTATATATATGTTAAAGTGCCCCTGTGGGCGAGTATATGTGGGGCAGACATCGAGATGTATTAGAGTCAGAATCAATGAACATAAGTCGGCCATTAGAAGCTATAGAAAAAAACTGAACAACCCTAGTGATGAGCTTAGTGTATCTAAAGATGTCGATCCCCCCAAAAAAACTTTTGGGGAAACGACCGTGGCTAAACACTTCGCGGAAGCACGGCATGACTTATGCGAATTGCGCTGGTGCGTTTTAGAAAAAGTTTTATGTAATGATAACGCATCCCTGACTAATAAATTACTTAAACGTGAGGCTTACTGGATCACGGAGCTAGAGTCATTATCTCCGAGGGGCCTCAATGAGAGCCTCAATTTGCGAGTCTTCCTTTGAATTGGGTTACGTAACAGCATGAGATGGTTTCCCACTGTTTTGCCTGCAGTTATGTCTTAATAATGATTTTATTTTTCGTGTATTTTTTGTGTGTTTTTTTAACGATGTTAGAATGTAGGAGTAAACGCCCTCTTACCTATTTAAGGAGTGGCTGTATACTGATATGCTCGTGCCTGAGGAAGGGGAGGAGTTTGCCCCGAAACGTTGCACGTCCGAGTGCGCGCTAGCTACCATCATTGCGCCATCTCTGCTCTGGGCCCTGGCGTCTCCCAGATCGATGCATGGACTTTTGCCTTGAATTTTTTGAACGACCGGGAGGTCGCAACCTAACGCTGAGTATATGCTATTACCATTCGTCCATTTATTGTCATGCTGTATATCACGGTTGAATGCCTGAAAGTGGATGTCAATTTTAAAAGTGCTTCATTAAAGTGTTGAAATTTTACCTGGGTCCAATATCTCTTTATAAATGCGTGTATATATATTTATGCCGCAACCATGCCAGTGGCACCCAGGTTCACATTGTGTTTTTCAGAAATGTTTTTTTCTTTTTCTTTTGTGCAGAACTATATGTTGTATTTGGCATATATTGCTTTTAATCTATATAGGGAGGAAGGGATGCCTCCATTTTGGTTTCTTGCACCCCGCCCACCTCCACAGGGTGTTATATCAGTGCAGTATGCTTGCAAGGTTGGTGTTTTTTTTATTTTTCTCTCTGGATTATGGAGGTCGGTTGACCCAATGAGAAGTCTGAATTTGGCTCTATTGAGAGGTAAAGATAGCGTAGGACCACCCGCCTTGAGATCCCGTTGTAAGCCAGGGGTGGCTTAAAACTTTTTTCATCAAAACATGTGAACTAAGAATCTCAAAGTTTTTTTCCTTGTATGATAGATAGCATAAATGCTTCTTTAGAGGTTTCCATGTATTGCATAGCCCTTTTAGCAGTTGGTGTGCCACTGGTAATGGTATGCGTGTATCTATATATATATGCCGCAACCATGCCAGTGGCACCCAGGTTCACATTGTGTTTTTCAGAATTTTTTTTTTTTGTGCAGAACTATAGATTGTATTTGGCATATCTTGCTTTTAATCTATATAGGGAGGAAGGGATGCCTCCATTTTGGTTTCTTGCACCCCGCCCACCTCCACAGGCTGTTATATCAGTGCAGTATGCTTGCAAGGTTGGTGTTTTTTTTATTTTTCTCTCTGGATTATGGAGGTCGGTTGACCCAATGAGAAGTCTGAATTTGGCTCTATTGAAAGGTAAAGATAGCGTAGGACCACCCGCCTTGAGATCCCGTTGTAAACCAGGGGTGGCTTAAAACTTTTTTGATCAAAACGTGTGAACTAAGAATCTCAAAGTTTTTTTCTTGATGATAGAACATATAATGCTTCTTTAGAGGTTTCCATGTATTGCATAGCCCTTTTAGCAGTTGGTGTGCCTCTGGTAATGGTATGCGTGTATATATATATATATGCCGCAACCATGCCAGGGGCACCCAGGTTCACATTGTGTTTTTCAGAATTTTTTTTTGTGCATAACTATACGTTGTATTTGCCATATATTGCTTTTAATCTATATAGGGAGGAAGGGATGCCTCCATTTTGGTTTCTTGCACCCCGCCCTCCTCCACAGGCTGTTATATCAGTGCAGTATGCTTGCAAGGTTGGTGTTTTTTTTATTTTTCTCTCTGGATTATGGAGGTTGGTTGACCCAATGAGAAGTCTGAATTTGGCTCTATTGAGAGGTAAAGATAGCGTAGGACCACCCGCCTTGAGATCCAGTTGTAAGCCAGGGGTGGCTTAAACATTTTTTGATCAAAACGTGTGAACTAAGAATCTCAAAGTTTTTTTCATTGATGGTCTCCAAGACACATTAATTTTAACATGGCCTGGTTTCTCTTGGCATGTGATACTACCCGTGGATCTTGGGGATCTGGAACCATCCTAGCAGTGTGGAAGAGTGTGCGTTGAGCCTGAGACCCACCATCATCACCAGACATACACATCCACCCAACTGACCCAGTGAGCTGTCACAGAGATGTAGCACCCTTGACCGTGCTTACTAGTTCATGTATCTGTGGTCAGATGGACTTTGGTGCACACAGATGCAGCCAACGCACTGGAGATTATTTCTGCCACGTGGCTGGCCAGGGCAGGGATGGCTTTTTGGGAACATAAATGCCTGCTCAGCATCTGGAATTGGTGGCAGGCAAGGGCCATGCCATGTCGGAACCCATCTGTGTCCACCAGTCAGAAAGGCAACCTTTCCAAGGCCAAGAGCCTGACAATTCTGACATTCAGGCTTTTGGCTTTAGGATGGTTGGGGTGAAATTGTTTCTTATGCTCCCCCCCCAGGTATAAAGAAGTCTGTGTTGTTATTATGATTATTATTATTATTATTATTATTATTATTATTATTATTATTATTATATCTAATAAATGTGGTCTATTCCGACAACCGACAACCAGGAGTACAAATAGAATTTTTTTCTACGGAATATCTAAGAAATGTGGTCTTTTCCCACAAATGACAACCACACAAGGAGTACAAATAGAAGTTTTTTCTACGGAATATCTCTGAAATGTGGTATTTTCCCAAAACTGACAACCAAGAGTACAAATAGAATATTTTTCAACGGGTTATCTAAGAGATGTGATCTTTTCTGACAACTGACAACCAGGGGTAGAAATAGAATTTTGTTCTATGGAATATCTAATAAATGTGGTCTTTTCTGACAACTCGCAACCATACCAGGAGTACAAATAAAAAATTTTTCTACGGAATATCTCATAAATGTGGTCTTTTCCGACAACTGACAACCACACCAGGAGTACAAATAGAATATTTTCCCACAGATTATCTAAGAAATGTGGTCTTTTCTGACAACTTACAACCACACCAGGTGTACATATATAATTTTTCTCTATGGAATATCTAATAAATGTGGTCTTTTCCGACAACTGACAACCACACCAGGAGTAAAAATAGAATATTTTCCTACAGATTATCTAAGAAATGTGGTCTTTTCCGACAACTGACAACCACACCAGGTGTACATATATAATTTTTTTCTATGGAATATCTAAAAAATGTGGTCTTTTCTGACAACTGACAACCAGGGGTAGAAATAGAATTTTTTTCTACTGAATACATAATAAATGTGGTCTTTTCCCACAACTGACAACTAGGAGTACAAATAGAATATTTTTCTATGGATTATCTAAGACATGTGGTCTTTTCCAACAACTGACAACCAGGAGTAGAAATAGAAATTTTTCAATGGAATATCTATTAAATTAGGTGTTGTAGAACAACTCTGACAACCAATCAACAGTGTTCTTCCTTCATTCCTTGTAATTTAGAACTGCCAAGTATGACTAGCAATTGACTTTTTCATATGGAATTCCAAAGCAATGTGGTCTTATGCGACAAGCATTAAGGATTATAAACAGGATTTTTTCTATGGAATATCTTGGAAATTGGTTCTTATGGAAGAACGGGGTCATTTACACCAGCTGTCCCCCACCCGCCCAAAAAAAAAAAAAAAAAAAATGCAGCATGCGAATAAAGGGAACGGAAAGTTTTCTGCCAAAAAGTGTTCAGTGCTGATTTCCTAAGTGTCCTGGACACTGCCTGGCCATATTACACGGCAGCACAGACCTTGTGGCCTATGAATGACATTGTCCAGAATAAAACTCTATAGAAAGTGATTTCTTATGAGAGATTAACGTAGCTGTGTCTGATGCAGAAGCTGCCCCCAGAACCAAGGAGCCCCCCTCCACAGAAACTGCTGCCAAGAAGTTTAGGGTAATGCAGAAATAAAATAAGCTGCTATATCACAGTGATTTGATATGTGAGATTAACTTAGCTGTGTCTGGTGCAGAAGCTGCTCCCTGAATCAAGTGCCCCCCCCGCCCTCAGAAACTGAAGCGTGGAATTTAGGACAATGCAGCTGTATCCAAATCTCTGACTAGTACTGTCTAGAATTACCTAATCTTGCTGTACCCTAACCTAACTAATCTATCTAGCAGCCTTTCTGTGGTAAAAACGCTAGGAAATAGTGTCTGCTAGCTTTGAAAAAGCTGAGCAGAGAGACAATGATCCGTTCTGTTCAGTGTGGAAGCTAATGGCGGTGAGCAGGTAGTGCCGTGTCATAGATAAAACAGGGTCATGTGATTTTAGCAGCCAATGAGATCCCTACACTCCCCACTGGTAATGTTCTTAACCCCCTCTGTGCTCTGAGCTGATTGTCTGGCCGCCAAAAGAACAGGAAGCTGCGAAAATGGCATAATCTGAATCCATGATCATGATTGTTGATAAGATTTTAAGGGAAAAGATCAAATCGAATCGAGATCTCGGAAAATGTGAAAATCGGCGCGATTTCAACCTTTCTCGATTAAATCGCTCATAACTATTTCTTAACATTGCAGAGTTTTCTCCCAAAACTGTTTTGCTTTTTACTTCTGCAGTCCACCATCAACTTTAGTTTCAAGACCAGACCCTTTAATAAATTCAGTAGTGTAGACCCCCTAAATAAATTCCGAGGCCAGAGGAGACTATGATTAAATTCAAACTCCATACTAGACCACAAAATTAATGCAGATACCATAATTAATCATGGTGGACTCCAGATCCATTTTACCCACAGTATTTTTGTTCATTATTTTTCAATGTCTCAGAGCGTCCACCTAAAGTATCCATTCCTGGTGAGAAGATACACTGATTCTTATTAACTGGCCTGTATAATAGCAGAAATAAAAACTGGCTAACAACCTGTGCTGAACTTTCTATTAATGCCATCCCTACACTTTAACCCTCTAATCCAAACACCTGAAAAGTAGTTAATGACCAGAATATTTTTTTAGTTTTTGCCTCCTTGCGTTTCAACAGTTGTAACTTTTTTATTTTTTCAAAGATGCAGTTGTGTGAGGCCTCGTTTTATTAAAGACAAGTTGTACTTTATGGGGGAATAGTTTGAGTTCACTTATAAATAACTGCAGATTTTTGTTTTTTAATTTTTTTTACACCATTCACATTTCACACTTAATAACTTGTTAGATTAATTCTACAGGTTATTACGGTCGTTTGGATACCTAATATGTGTAGTTTTTTTGTGTTTGTAATATATGAACAATTATTTTTTATTAAATATTTATTTGTATTTTATTATTTATTTTTTATTCTTTTTTTTTTACACTTTTTCTGTTTTTTTTTTTTTTTTAAGTCCCATGAAGGGAGAACTATTTTACATTTTTTTTCCTCCACTTAGTAATGTATTACCATATTCATATATGCTAATACATTATAATCTGTGATAGTCTGACACAAGCAGTGATCAGGACAGCTCACAGTCTGTCCTGATCACTGGCTTCTTACACAGACAGCCCTGGTGCTAATCTAGGTCCCCAGGGCTGACTGTGCAGCCGTTCCCCTGGCTCTGTTGGGTCACCAGGCGTTCCGATCACCTGACAGAGCAGGGAAACCCTTTGATTGCGCTGTGGTGACGATCCACGGCAATCAAAGGGTTGCTCTGGGATCAGGGCTGAGTAGTACAGCCCCGATCTCAGCGCAGCTGCAGCTCCGGGCGCCGCAAACTCCAATGTCTGCAGCGACGCCAAAAGACGTTGCTGCAGACGAACGACCTGAAATACCCGCCGTCAAAAGACGGTGGGCGTGCGTTAAATCTCAGCTGGAAAATGTTGTGTACTCTAGATGATTATTTTGACTGGGCATGTAAAACCACTCCTAAAATCTGTAGCATTATTCTTAAAGACATTGTCTCAACATGCTGTTTAACAGAGAAACAGCCAGCTTCAGACTCCCAATTCCTGGTTTGGCTGTAGGTGGTTTTAGAGCAGTGATTGACATATAATTTCTGCTATTCCTAACTGATCCTATTACAGTAACACAAGTGCAGGAGGTTTGTAAAATATAGTCTTAAAGGCTACAGAGTGTTCAAGGGTTAAAGTCTGTTAATATGTAATGTAAACAAGATCATGTTTTTCAAAAAAGAAAACATAGAGGGAGTGACCTCACCATCATGACAACTGTTGCAGCCTGTAAGAGCAGAGAGAGGTGGTTGATAACTAGAGAAGCTTGTGTACAAAAGGAGATAAGAACTGCCCCAATAACTGAAAAGAAGCAAAATGAGAACAGTAATGTATTTAGCAGTAGTTTTTATTTAACTTTGCCTAAACTTTTGGAGTTAATGAAATAGGAATACCTTTTTAAGGGTGTGTTCTAACACTGGTGAACAGAAAGATGGGTGTATTGAACTTTTAGTTTTTTTATATCTTTTAAACCTTTATTACTTTTTGTTATTGAATTTTCTAGTCCTCTATAGGGCAAAATTGCTTGCATGCTAAAGTTCAACACTACTACAACAAAACAAAAAAAACTGCACTTCAACAACAAACAACTGGGTTCCAACTGTAAAACATGCAAGCAGAGAGCATTAAAGGGGTTTCGCCCTAAAGGCATTTCATGCCTGGTTTGTCCTGCTTTAGCTTTCAGTGTGCTCAAAAGGGGGCGTATATGATTTTTTTGAACTGCATATCATATGAATCAGCACACTTGACATCACTATGCCTCTCTCCACAGTGTGCTAACTCTAGTCAAACAAAGGTCTGTTTATGTAAAATACTGTGAGTGGCTAAAATGTGACTTAGTGGCTATCACTTCTGCCTTTCAATATCGGGGTCCTAGGTTCAAATCCCTACAGGAGCCAAACATGGAGCCTTTTTTGGTCTCAATGCACTTATCTGATTGAGGTTTCTTTTCATTTATTTGCACTGTTTGACTAATTACTAAGGAGTACAGAGGACAGGAGTAGAATGACAGCACTTGGGGTTGAACACTTGCACAGTAGTGAGTGTGTGTGATTACTAGGCAGGGAATAGACTGACAGTAGCAGTTAGAGAGGTGATGCTTGAACATGTGCAGCAAGACTGAGGTGCTCTCGTCACTGGTCTTATCCTCTGGAGATGGAGATAAGCTGTACACAACAGATCACTAGCAGCTAAAACAAAAATGGTAGAGAATTTTTAATAATGATGAATGGAGAAAATGTTTATATTCATATATTTGCAAGCTTCCCACATCGATTTTACTTTGTGGCAAAAGCCCTTTAAGGTCTTCTCTTCTGCCGTTGCACCCTGATGTTTGCGATCATTAAAGAAATATTAATTTCAAAGGCATATCAAACTATTTTACTTGAGAATGTAAGCACAGCAGTCCATGTCCTCAAGCTAAAGAAGCATTGGGTAACAAGACAATAGACTAAAGCTCACCAGTAAATCAGCTAAAAGTATTTTTGAATAAAGGAAAGTTGTTTATTAAAATGTCCAAATTGCTTTGACATGACCTGAAGGGGGCTGTGAATGGCGGACATCCCTGAAATATTAATGCTCTAAAACACATTTGCAGGGAGCAGTGGTCTAAAATCCTCCTTAATACAGTACAAACTTATTTGCGGCTTAAAAAAATAAAATCTGGTGGAGTGATTACTTTTAAAGGGGGATCTAGAGAATAAGTTCAAGGGTTCACTTAGAACTGTTCCACATTTGCTTCAGAGGTTTCCTTCGCTGCATGCGTCACAGATGCCATCAAAAAATTATCCAAAATAGTGCAGCATGCCAACTACTAATGACAGATACTATGATGGAAACCCTTGCGCCTTTGGTATCTATCATGAAATGGATACATGGACTTGGTCTGATGGCGAGTCTCAGCTACTCGTCTATCTTGCTGAGACTGCAGTCATGCATTAGTCTGCTGGAGAGTTTCAACAACTTGGTGTTGGCTGTGAAGCATCTGGTCTGATATTTTGTGATAATGTTGAGAATGGTAGGTCCCAGAGAGATGAAACTCAGTGCTTGATAAGCGCTTGATTTACAATTATGCCAAAAATGGTGCAAATTGGTCCAGTCCTTTGGCCGAGCATAAAAAAAACAGACACCAAGCAACAGAAATCCATATTTATATGTTTACAAACTATAACAAATAAGAACTATGTAAGTGCTACATTATGTATTATGCTATGCAATAGTTGAAATGAATGTGGTTGAAATTCCTAGTATATTCTTTTATATTAACTGCTTTCAAAGTAAGTAATTTAAATTTATGAAAGACCATAATCCTAATGAGACCAAATAAAAAATACAGTTCACACTGAAGAAACAGGACTGTTACATTTCTAAAATTACACTCACTAGGTATACACCACTGTCTCCAGAAGCTTTACTACTAGCATGGCTACCAAGGCACATTAATGAATATTTAAATAGAATAAGACAGTGGGAAAAATTGAAACTAATGGCAAGGGACAGAGAGAGCTTAAACCAAGCAGTAAAGAGGGAGAACAAAAAAGTCATTTTGTTAAATAGTGTCCATTGAACTTTGAGAGGCAACTGTCCAAGGAAGATATTACCCCTGTCAGGCTGCCAAACTCTGTGTCAGGTTGGTTTATCTGCGATATACAGTAAGCACTGCTCATTTAGGCATAGTCAGCCCAAGGCAAATTTACTTGCCTATCTGACTTTTCTGAAATGTCCTCAGTGTTTCATGCATGAGTCTGTGTCCTTTTCTGATTTATTCAGTTTCCCCTCTATTTCCTTACGACTCTGACCCACTTAACTAGCACCCGATTCTGGACGCATGCATTTTTGACTTGCTGCATCATTTACATCATGTTCACATAATGTATAAAGAGAATATATACTGTATAGTGCATCTACTTACTTTAAAAATATCAGTCCTGGATATTGAAGCATATATTAATTGCTCATTGAACTCATATTCCCAGCAAATGATTACAAAATACAGTATTTATTAAAATATGAAAACAAAATGAAAACATTGAATCAAAGATTTTCACTCTTGAATCAATCTAGCTTGACCTCAATGCCATGTTTACTCTTTGATTTTACTTCTTCTTTTACTTATGGTATTTGAAGAGTTAGGCCTCAAGCACACAATGGAATTTTGTACAGCGGATTTTGCAGTGGATTTAGGCACAGATTAGTCCCATTCATATGGAAACCAATACATAAACTGACAAACTGACTTAGCATAGCTGGTATTCCATGGCAGTGATATGTTGGAAGCCACTGATCTCTTTAGTACAACTCATACAACTATTAATGTTTGTCTATGAAGATTACATGGCCCTGTGCCTGATTTTATGCACTTGTTTGGAATGCATAACAACTAAACTTAATAATTGGAAATTGTCCACATTCTTTTGTACATATACAGTGGGGAAAATAAGTATTTGACACACTGGAGATTTTGCAAGTTTTTTTTACACTGGCCAGCACATACTTCTAAAGCATGCGGGGGTGGCCCCATTCACATCTATTATCCTTGATGTGTAACCGCCGGGCAGAAGTGTCTTGTCACTTCTTTTACCCGGAATTCAATACGTGTCAAGGAAGATGGAGGTTATTCATAGCTCTCTATGAGAGCTATGAATTACCGTAATTGGGGGGCACACTTTGGGCGTATTGTAGCTCAATTACGCGCTGAAATACACCCCTCAATTATGCCATGTGAACATACCCTTAGGCCAATTTCAAGAGTATACTATAGGCACTTTTCTGCATCAGCATTATAGCCAGAAAGTCCCAAACCCATCCCTATGATGCTGTTAGTTTGGGTCATAAGGAACTTATAGTCATAATATGAGCATGGGTATGCATCTATATTATACTTTTGTGACAGTGGCCTTTAATGTTTGATTATGTACACTACATAGTTATTTAATTACATAATTTGTAAGGCCGAAAAAAGACAAGACGTCCACCCAGTTCAGCCTATTTTGCTAAAGTGTTGCTAAAGTGGTGATCCAGAGAAAGGCAAAAAAAAAACAATGTCCTCATTTTAGGGAAAAAATTCCTTCCCCAATCAAATCGGCCAATCGTAATAAAACCTGGATAAACGACCCTACTCTAGAATCCTAGTCACTATAACTTGTTAAATTATTACGCTCCAGAAATGCATCCAAACCCTTTTTGAACTCTGTTAGTGAATTCCCCATGACAAGTTCATCTGGCAGAGAGTTCCACTGTCTCACTGCTCTTACAGTAAAGAATCCCTTTCTATGTTTATGTAGAAACTTTCGTTCTTTAAGACATAGAGGATGCCCCCTTGTTCTGGATACAGTCCTGTGTATAAATAGATCTTGGGAGAGATCTCTATATATATCTGTATATATTTAAACATAGATCTCTATATATTTAAACATATTTAAAAATCTCTATATATTTAAACATATTTTAACATATTTATTATGTCCTCCCAAAGCCGTCTTTTCTCTAAACTAAATAACCCTAATCTTGCTAATATTTCTGGGTATTGCAGTCCACCCAGTCCTTTTATTATTTTTGTTGCTCGCCTTTGTACACTAAGGACAGGTGTCAATGGTACAAATACACAGTTAAAGAGAACCTGTCACATAAGTTATGCCCCCCCTTGCTGAGGACAGCACAGGCTAGTGACAGAAATGTTGTGTTCCTGCGCTGTGTCCCTTATTCTGTAAGATGTTGTAGTTGTAGAGTATTTAATGCTCAAATCTGCAGTTTTCAGCCAGCAAAGAGTCATGAAAAGAGTTAGTTTTTTTACACCCCGCCACCTGAGGCTAGCCCTACCCACCTCACAACTGATTAACCTATTACTTTGAATAGGTAGAAACATGAGAATAACTGTCAGGTGGGCGGATCTTGCCTTTGGTGGGGGTGGCTAACACCTGCTCATGAATAGTGTTGAGCGATTTTTATCGACAAAGTTGAAATCGGCAAGGTTTTTATGGTGATCGAAATTTCCAGATCATGCGATAATTAAGGTTAAAATCTGTGCATCATCTATTAAGATCGCGCCTTTTTCGGCGCTTCCTGTAATTTTGGCGGCCAGCAAATGAGATTACAGAATAGAGCAGGGTGAGATGTGTGTGCGACGTCATGACTGGGATGTGTATGGTTGCGATTGGCTGGAAAAAATCACATGACCTCGTTTTACATAGAACAGCGTTTCCTGTTTCAGCCTCAGTGTCTCTCAGCGTCTCATAGGGATAGGACCTGCGCTCTGCCTGTGGCCAAACAGCTCAGCAAAATTAGTCTATTTCTGCACAGAGAAACCTCTACTATTAGCTGTGATCCTTCCAATTTAGTTAGATTAGAGATTTGAACATTTTATGTAGTTAGCTAGAGAATTTTAAAGCAGCATCTACCGCTGTAAATTCACGGCGGTGGGGCGAGGGGGGGGGGGGGGGGGGGGCCGCGGGCGAACACAGACAAGCTCTAAACTATAAAGAACATGGATAAAGTTCACCAAGACTTAGTGTAGACATTGTAGTGGAATATCTTTATTATTAACAGTTTGCTATTGAAATATTTCCTGGATATTGGGCAGCCTGAACTTATATTGGATACACATCATTTCTAGTAACTGCAGGTCTCTTTGTTAGCTGCAAAACTCCACTTTTATTATCAGTATACATTTCAGATAGGTGTTCAATTTTACCCATTACACCTGTGACTGTTGATATATCCACCTTGCACTTAAATTACAAACCAGCAATTGTAGTCAGCACAGGTTGTTTGTTGCCAAAAATAACGTGTATCGTACGAAAACATCACAGTTACGTGTTTTTTGACTTTTTCGCTCCCAGCACTGTTCATTGACGCAGCATCTACGAAAATCTGAAAACAGCAATTCTATATTCAACACAGGTGAATTGAAAGGTGCAAAAATACCGTTTATTATATCAAAACATAACAGTTACGTGTTTTTTGACTTTTGCGCACCAGCACTGTTCATTGACGCAGCATCTACGTAAATCTTAAAACAGCAATTCTATATTCACCACAGGTGAATTGAAAGGTGCAAAAAATACTGTTTATTATATCAAAACATAAACGTTAGTGTTTTTTTACTTTAAAACACCCAGCACTGTTCATTGACGCAGCATCTACGTAAATCTTAAAACAGCAATTCAATATTCACCACAGGTGAATTGAAAGGTGCAAAAAATACCGTTTATTATATCAAAACATAACAGTTACGTGTTTTTTGACTTTTGCGCACCCAGCACTGTTCATTGACGCAGCATCTACGTAAATCTTAAAACAGCAATTCTATATTCACCACAGGTGAATTGAAAGGTGCAAAAAATACTGTTTATTATATCAAAACATAACAGTTACGTGTTTTTTTACTTTAAAACACCCAGCACTGTTCATTGACGCAGCATCTACGTAAATCTTAAAACAGCAATTCTATATTCACCACAGGTGAATTGAAAGGTGCAAAAAATACCGTTTATTATATCAAAACATAACAGTTACGTGTTTTTTGACTTTTGCGCACCCAGCACTGTTCATTGACGCAGCATCTACGTAAATATTAAAACAGCAATTCTATATTCACCACAGGTGAATTGAAAGGTGCAAAAAATACTGTTTATTATATCAAAACATAACAGTTACGTGTTTTTTGACTTTTGCACACCCAGCACTGTTCATTGACGCAGCATCTACGTAAATCTTAAAACAGCAATTCTATATTCACCACAGGTGAATTGAAAGGTGCAAAAAATACTGTTTATTATATCAAAACATAACAGTTACGTGTTTTTTTGACTTTTGCACACCCAGCACTGTTCATTGACGCAGCATCTACGTAAATCTTAAAACAGCAATTCTATATTCACCATAGGTGAATTGAAAGGTGCAAAAAATACCGTTTATTATATCAAAACATAACAAATTACGTGTTTTTTCTTTTGCGCACCCAGCACTGTTCATTGACGCGCATCTACGTAAATCTTAAAAAAAGCAATTTATATTCACCC
>JAODAL010028339.1:0-53498 GCA_025379985.1 Phyllomedusa bahiana | reverse complement strand
TCCTTCCAGTTTTTAAGAACCCACCAAATGGTCAGTGGGACAATGCCCTTGTCACTGGCTTGGGGTATCTTAGTTCGGGAAGATTTTTGGGACACTCTGAAAAACAGGTCCCCAGGACGGAGGGGAGCGGACACAGAAGGGGACAGGAGCCTTTTTTCCCCGTCAAATCCACAAGGCCCGACAGTTTCACACTTCATGGGGTTTTCTTAGGCAGGGGTTCGGGTCCAGAGCTGGGCAAGGTGCGCACACTCTCAGGTGCACATCCGGGCAAGTCAGGCTTGTTGAACTATCCGGGAGGCGGGGAGGAGGAGGGGGAGGTATTCCTGACACCAATTTTTCCCCGACGTCCCGTTTTTTTTTTTTTGGAAAGGGGTTGGCGCGAATTTGAGGCGGAGGGGGAAGATAGGAAAAATCAGTTTGCTAGTGCCCCCGACCAGGGCTGGAAATCAAGGCTCCTTTCTCTCACATAGGCTTGGATGCCCCTTTTTTCCTCCACATAACCCGCATTAAGGGCCATCAAAATGAACAACAGTTATGGGGGGGCCACCCTCCTGGATCCCCGGTACAAAAAAAAATCAGCCTTTTTTCCACCCACCCAAATAGAGATTAAAATGCAGGAAATGAGACCTTGCTATTTGATCAACTGGAGACATTGTTGCTCTGTTTCACGCCCCCCAAATGTCACGGGGGGAACAACATCAGCGACGGACAGCATAAGTGCCAAGAACGTAGCGGCAGCAGCAGGGCCGGTGGGAGAAGCCTAATGGGGACCTCTGGCAATCTTTGTTTACCCCCCTCACCAACCATGCAAGCAGGGCACAATACAAACCCCCCGAACCCTTAAGTCTGGTGCACGACTATCTTGCGTCTCAACACCGATGTTTTTTTTAGTGTGGACCCAATTAGACTTCTGGGATCCAAAATGGACGAATGGCCGAGTGGCTCGCCAGCCCTAGAGGGGGTTGTCTGCCCCGCAGCCAGTCATATCTGAGCGGGACCTTCAGCACAGCGGGGGATCATTACAGACAAACGCATCTGGCTTTCCAAGATAAGTGGATCGTTTGACTTTTTATCAAAATGAATCAGGGAGACTTGTTTATGTTGTGGGCCCCAAATTTCCGAGGCCGGGGTTAGTTTCCGGGGCTCTTTACTTCCTTCCAAACAGAAATGGTTTTCCTCTTGAAAAACTTATTTTTAAAAAGATCATTTCTTTCGCAATTTTTTTTCTCAGTTCCCAACATTCATTTTGCTGGTTTTGCTGTAGGAGACTTAAAAGACACCAAGGGTTTATGACAAAACCATATTCCATTTACTCACTTCATCTTTAGAATTTTCGCATTGGGCAATGGTTTTGGGGGCTTTGCCTCAAATTTTTTAAAAGTGGCTGAGAAGCTATTTAAAATTTTTTTTTGGGGTCATGTTGCGGGGGATACAGCAATAATTATGGTCTTTTGGAACAAAAATGTGGTTTTTAAAAGGGGCAGTTCCCCCTCCCCAATTTTTTTAATTTTGGCTGGAATTTCTTTTATTTAAATTTTTTGGGGTTCTTTCGTTTTGAAAGCAACAAAAATACGGGTCCATTTCTAAAAAATTTGTTTTTAATAGGCCCATATTTTTCTTCAAAATTGTCAAAAGTGGCTCATGGGGTATTTTTAAATTTTTTGGGGGCTTTTTGGGGCCGGTGACATGCCCCTAACAACGGGCCCTATTAAAAAAAAAATGTTGTTTCTAACTGAATTTGTTTTTTCCAATTGTCCAAAGTGGCTAAAGGGGTCATGCTTAAATTTTTTGGAAAGGCATTTTAAACTGTGACATCAGTTTAACAAAAGGCCCTATTAAAAAAAAAAAATTTTTTTCCCAAAAAAAGGACTTTTTGTTCTTCACAATTGCCCAAAAGGTGGCTCAAGGGTCATGTTTTTGAAATTTTTGGAGGCATTTTACTGTCCCCAATGCAGCAAACCCTCAGGTCCAAATTAAAAAAAAAATGTTTTTTTTCTAACGAACATTTGTTCTTCAAAATTTGTCAAGAGTGGCTAAAGGGGGTGATGGTGCTGGTCAGAAACGGGAATGGGTTTAAGGGACATGTTAAAGGACACATATTGCAAAATGACTTTTTTGCAAGATCTTTAACATAGCAAATAAACCCCTTTTTTGAGACAACCCATTTAATATAATTAAAAAAAAGAGAAACAAAGACATGGTGGGGATTCCATCCATATTTTAAAAATGTGGTTTTCTAGAATTTAACTACTAAAAAACTTGCATGTTTACAAAATTTGTGTTAAAAAAATTTCCACTGAATTGTACTTGGGAGGTACAGGAATAACATGACCTGATGTAGGTTATTCAAGAGGACATGGTGTATGGAGCACGGAAGAGAAACAAAGTACAGAGACCATTTCCTCACATAAGCACGTTGAGTAAAATTGAGAAAAAGAATGCAAGAAAAAGGGCACCTGGGTGGAACAGGAGCGTAACACTCAGTATTTCAAGTGGTAAGCTCAATTGGTCCACACACATACGGAGGGGGACTAGCGCTACCCAGAGTCTCTGGACTGTGTACGAGGAAGGCTGGAGTTCTCACACTTCCGCTTCCGCACTCTGCTTTCAGCACGACAGTTTTCGTTGCTGCGTCATCGGGCATTTTAACCTAGCGCGTTAATAGATGAGGACACTGTGGGCTCTCACCGCAACCACTGTATCTCCGGCCCTGGGGTCTTGAGGTGGCACTGGACAGGTATAGTCAAATGTCCAGTTCAACTAAAATGGTGGTTGAAAGACTCCATTTTCCGGCACTTTTTAAATGTGGGGGTTCATGCAGGTTTGGGGCTCATGCTGTGGCCAGGGCACAGGTATAGTCAATGTCCAGTGAAACTAAAATGGTTGGTTGAAAAATCCTTTTTCCGGCACTTTTAAATGTGGGGACATGCAGGTTTGGGCTCATGCTGTGGCCCAGGACAGGTATAGTCTATGTCCTGTGAAATAATAATGAGTGGTGAAAGGATCCTTTTTGACGGCACTTTTATAATCTGGGGGTCATGCAGGTTTGGGGCTATGCTGCGTTCAGGACAGGGATATTCAATGTCAGTTCAAGTATGATGGTTGAAACTATTACTGCCTTCTTTTGTGGGGTGATGCAGGTTTACGGGTCAGGCTGTGGTACAAAAACAGGGATAGTGAATGTCTGTGACTTTTTTTCTGTGGATTTTATAAACCTAAGTGTGTTGCCTAAGATGAGCAGAGTATCATTTGACTGTTGTGGATGTTAATTCCAGCTTCTCCAGCCCTGTTTGGGTGATCAAGAATGAAGGTGTTGATGCTTCCATAGACTTTTAATAATAAAATATAATAATCTGTATTTAGTCATAGCGCAACATAATTGCGAAGCAAATTACAATATAGAGGGATAAGCACAACAAACCATGACATTAATTATTAAAAAAGCTACTGACAGATGAGACACGCTGGTGTGAGGGCCCTGCTCGCATGAGCTTACAATATATTACGGAGTGTCTGGGTGAAATCAAAGGCTAACAAGTGCTTGGTTTACATTAGACCAGCCATGTTACAATAAATATGGGGTAGTATATAATAAAATGTGGATGAACTGCCATCCCAACTCCCCCCAACCATTACATCTATATACAGATAAGTGCCTGTGGTGCCAAGGTGCAGGAAGTGACGAATCTGTGACAGAATTTGGGGGGTTGACAATTAGGATTTTGATGGGCTTGTCTAGAAGATGAGTTTTCAGAGCGCACTTATAAACTGTGAGGGTTGTGAGTGTGCCTGATCAATGGGGCTAACATGTTCCAGAGACAACTGGTGCAATATGTGCAAAATCATGGAGGACGGGCCAAGGGAGGTTCGGATGAGTGAGGTGTGTAGTGCTTAGATAAGTAGAGAGCGGAAGAGCAGAGGGTAGGCGTGGATAGACAGAGATAAGGGATGGAGATGTATGGGGGTGCAGCACTGTGGAGAGCCTTAAATTGTGTGCAGAGTGATTAGTTTATGTTGTATTCTGTACTGAATAGGCAAGCCAGTGCAGAGACTAACACAGGTAGAGGCAATCAGTATAGCGGCTGGACAAGAAAGGACAAGGCCTGGATGCTGCATTCAGGACAGATTGGAGAGGGAGAGTTTACAGTGATGGAGACCAACAAGTAGGGGTTACAGTAGTCAAGACGAGAATCGAATAAGAGCAACAATGAGAGTTTGAGTTGTTTCCACAGTGAGAAATGGACGGATTCTGGAGATGTTCTTGTGGTGCAAGATGACAAGAGCGGGAAGGGATTTGATATAGGGGGTGAAGGTCGTCGAGTCTAGTTTAACCCCCAGACTAGCGGGCCTGCTGGCCTAGGAGTTAATGGTGGTACACACACTGAGGAGATAAATAGCACGGCGGTGGTCGGTTAGTAGATTGGTGGGATGATTAGAAGCTTCCAGTTTTAGTTGAGGTTTAGTTTAAGTTACAGGGAGGACATTGATGTCAGAGACAGCCGGACAGACGTACTGGTTTTATTGTAGCAGGGCAGGAGGATGTATTGGGAGGAAGTTGTATAGTTGAGTGTCAATCAGCGTAGAGATGGTACTGGAAGCCAATCTGCTGACGGTTTTGTCAATGGGGGCTCCCGTGTAGAGTGAAAGAGGAAGGACCAAGAAACGGAATCCCTAGAGGAACCCCGACAGCAAAGCGGAGAGGAGAGGTGGCAGAACCGGAAAATGAGACACTGAAGGAGGGTCAGAGAGGTAGGAAGAGAACAAAGAGGAGAGCGGTGGCCTGGATACGGATGGCGCGGAGCATGCTGAGGAGATGGTGGTGATTCCACTCAGTGTTCAAACGCTGCTGAGAGATCAGAATGAAGCAGCATGAGTAGTTACTGAGATTTTGTTGTCGGAGATCATTTGAAACTTTAGAAGGCAGTTTCCGTGGAGTGTAGGGTGCGGTAAACGATTGCAGAGGGTCTAGAAGAACATGTTAGCTGAGAGATAGAGGATCAGGCGAGGAGTAGACCAAGGTTCCAGGAGTTTGGAGATGAAGGGCGGTTAGAGACTGGTACGGTAGTTGGCGGCGCAGGAGGGGTCCAGAGGGGGCTTTTTAAGTAAGGGAGTATATAAAGCGGTTTCAAGGAAGATGGGAAGATCCCAGTGGGAGGGAGGTTACAGATTGTAGTGAGTGAGAGAGGACAGTGGAGAAATGGACTGGACAAGCGTGGTAGGAATGGGGGTCACTAGAGCATGTGGTGGGGCGAGCAGACAGGAGAAGACTGGACACTTTTCTTCTGATGTCGGTTCAAGGACTGAGAGCAGGGTAGAGGACGTGCGGGGAGGGAACAGGGATGGGTGATAATTGGGATTGTGATGTGTTGTTTTGCCGGATTCTGTCATATTTTGTGTCTTGAAGAGAGTGGCCAGGTCTTCAGCACAGAGGTCAGTGACGGGGCCTGAAGCTTTGGGCCTGCGGAGGGAGTAGAAGGTGTCAAAACAGGACGTTTAGGTTTGTTGTTGTAGTGTTGAGATGAGGGAGGTGAAATATTTTTGTTTGGCGCAGTGAAGGGCAGTGTGGTAGGTCCGAGACATGAATTTGTTGTGGAGAAAGTCTGCGTAGCTTTGAATTTTCCACAGACGTTAGCGCACTGAACAGCGCTGTAGATGGCTGAGTCTGAGGCGTGTGCCAAGGCTGCGGGCGTCTGATTTGGTGGTGCCGGTGTGTGAGTGGTGCCAACATGTCCAGGGTGGTTGTGAGAGTTTCATTGTTAACGTTTGACAGCAGAGCAGGGGGGGGGGGGGGGGAAAAAACTGGAGAGGGAGGAGATTGGGGGCAGTGAGGATTGTATGGTGTGTGTGAGCTCCTGAGTGTTGATAGAGCGGGAGATTTCTGAATGGGGGACTGGTTGGTGTGTCGAGAGACGGCTGAAAGTTGTTGATAGTAAAGAAGCTTGGTTAAGATCTGAGTGTTCATAAGGAGAGTGGTAAGATTAGAAATTGAGCAGAGGCGACAGAAGACCAGATCAAGGAGTTCCCATCCTTGTGATTTGGAGAGTCAGGAAAACTGCGAGAGTCAAGAGAAAAGGTTAGTGAAAGAAACTGAGTGCGGGAAGGAGCATAGGGTTGTCATGGGGATGTTGAAATCGCCCATTGATGAGTTGTGGGTATTTCAGTCGAGAGGAAATGAGGAAGCAGGCAGCAAAATTGATCAGAAACTGGTGGGTGAGTCGAGGGGGTCTGTAGAAACTGCGACTCTAAGGAAAATGGCCGAAAGAGTCTGAGGGTGTGGGGACCTAAAGGAGGGGGAAAGTGAGTGAGGTAAGGGGGAATGACCTGGTAGGTGCAATGTGGAGCGAGGAAAGGATTCCAACTCCTCGCCACCTGGCCTGTCAGGTCTGGGGGTGTGGGTGAAGTGTAGGCCGCAGTAGGATGAGGGCAGCAAGGGATGCGGAGTTGATTGCTGGGAGCCATGTTTCTGTGAAGCTAGAGATTGAGGGAGTTAGAAAGGAACAGGTCATGGACGCAGTGAGTTTATTACAGACGGATCAGGCGTTCCACAAAGCCATTTAAATGGGAGAGGAAAAAACGTACAACAAATATTATGCAGGTTAGCAGGGTTTCTGTGGGAGAAAGAGGTGGGATGAGCAGTAAAGGAAGGTGGACCGGGGTTGGGAGAGATGTCTCCTGCAGCAAGAAGCAGAAGAATGAAAAGTGATTTCAGATGGTTCACTGATGAATATGAGCGATGTTTGTGCAGCACCCTGAAAGAGGATGGTTTGGGGTAGGTAAAGTAAGTAAGTAATGCATGAGATGCATGCATGGTAGAGGGAAGGAGAGAGGAGCTAATGTGGATAGAGTTGTTTGGAGGCATGACTGGGCGGTAGGAAAGGAGGAAGAGGGCAGCAAGATAGATTGCAAATGTAAGCATGGTGTAAAAGCTGCAGGTAAGAAAGCCTAGCTACTTACAAAGATACGTTTCTGCCCCTTCTGCCCACTTCGGCCATAATTCGGTCAAAATTCATAGTCACTTCAAAAATGCTGTCACTTAATCAATGCTGGCAGACCAAAAGGTCTTGCAGACCTCAGAGCTCCAATATATAGTGTCTATTGATTAGATCACCACTTTCAGGTGACAGAAACGGGTGGGGTTATAAAGAGATAGCAGCAAGGAAGTTCTTCAAAGGCTAATTGGGTATAGACTTACTTAAACATAGAAACACATCCTACCTTTAATGGTCATCGGAGATGATCGACTATCGACTATCGAAAAACCTTATAGATGGTGGCCGACTATCGACTATCGCCCGATGTCGATAGCCAACGTAATCGCTCAACACTAATTATTACATCTAGAAATGTATCCAGACCGTTTTTGAACTCTGTTATTGAATTCAAAATGACAAGTTCCTCTGGCAGAGAGTTCCACAGTCTCACTGCTCTTACCGTAAAGATTCCCTTTCTATGTTTATGTAGAAACTTTCTTTCCTCAAATATAGCGGATACCCCCTTGTTCTGTATACAGTTCTGGGTATAAATAGATCTTGGGGGAGATCTCTATATTGACCTTTAATATAGTTAAGCATATTTATTATGTCCCCTGAAGCCGTCTTTTCTCTAAACTTAATAACCCTAATCTTGCTCATCTTTCTGGGTATTGCAGTCCACCAAGGCCTTTTATTATTTTTGTTGCCGCCTTTGTACCTGTTCAAGTTCTACAAGGTCTTTCCTGTGCACTGGTGCCCAAAACTCTCTCCAATATTCCATGTGTGGTCTAACCAGTGACTTGTATAATGGGAGAATAATGTTCTCATCATGTACATCTATGCCCCTGTTAATGCACCCCATGATCCTATTAGCCTTGGCAGCTGCTGCCTGACACTGGCTGCTACAGTTAAGTTTACTGTCCACCAGGAGTCCCAAGTCCTTCTCCAGTCCCTTTTTCCCAGCATTTTTTCCATTTATCATGTAATCATGAAATGGATTTTTCCTTCCCATGTGCATAACCTTGCATTTATCTGTGTTGAACCTCATCAGTGTGTCAAGTACACTTAAAAGTGGATGAACCTGTCAACCAGACAGTACGTGTATATAGTGCATATGTGTGTATGGAATGGGCTTGACTGAAGAAGGGGGTTGTAAGAGGAAAGGATACTTATTAGGGAACTTGGTATGCCTGCACAAGAAGATGTATTTGTCAGGCATGCCTAAAACTATGAATGTTATGAATACATTTGATAGTTCATTCCACAGAAGTGGTGCAGCACCTGAGAAATCTTCAATGGGAGAGCAAGAAGTTCAGATTATGGAAGAATTAAAGGGTTTGAATTTGTTTCCAAATGCTGTTTCACAGAGCCACAGCCAGCTTCAGACTCACACTTTCTGGTCAGGCTGTGGGCAGGTCTACAGAAGTCAATGACATATCATCACTGCTGTTCTTAGCATCTGCTCTGGGGAGCAGAGGGTGTCTGTGTTTTGTGTTGGACACCCAAAAAGTGCTGGGCAGCCTGCCCAATCGAGTAGTAGTGGTGTAATAGGCTGTAATCCAGCATGGTGCACCACATGTATCTGCATTAATGGCACACTTTTGTATCGCCTTATCTATATGCAATTATAATACCAGCAACCTCCCTCATATATTGAAGGTGTGTGAATGGTTGTCTTATTGGTATTTTTGCATTTGTGCAATCTCCCCATGTATTATACTGTGGCTTTTCTGCATACTGGTGTGAACAGGTATCAATTTAATATGCAGTCTAATTGTTCTCCTAGTGGAGAGGTGTGTGAACCGCTGTTCAGCAATCAGCTGCACCTGTTTATCTTTCCCAAGTAGCATAGGGGCCAGTGTTGCCTCTTTACTGGGTTCAGTTTCAGTCCAGCCATTGAGCTGTAAGTACGGCCTTGTTTCTGTGTTTTTTGAGTAATTAATGTCCCATTTTTTCTGTGTTTTTTCCTAGCAGAGCCTGTAAGGGTTTGTTCACATGGCATACAACATGTGCTGCAATTCGCGGAGTTTTTAAAAGTATGGGCTGGCCAGCGTGAACTTCTAAAGCACAGGGAGGGAGGGGGGGGGGGGGTTGGCCCCATAGATTTCTATTATCCCCCGGATAATATGTCACTTCGTTCACCTGGTGTTCAATACGCGTCGGGAAAGACGGGCGTAATTCACAGCTCTCTATGACAGCTATGAATTACGGCAAATACAGGGTACATTTCGGAAGTATTTCAATGCATTTACACGCCAAAATACGCTCTGCAATTACATTGCATGAACATAGCCTTATTGGGACATGAGTGCAGGAGGTTTGTAAGCTGTAGTGCACAAGGCTACTGAGCTCTAGAGGGTTAAAGCAGCCATCTTTCAGATAAAGAACAGAGCAAGGAGTAACTTCGCCGGCACGACCACTCCTGTAGTCTGTAGGAGAAGAGAGAGGTGGTCGGTGGCTCCTAAATTTGAAGAGAAGCAAAATCAGAAGAGCAATGTACTTGTTACTAGTCTTTATTTACCTTTGTTTACATGCTTAAAGCTAATCAATAAAACAGGAATACACCTGTAAGTCTTAGAACTTTAGTAGAACACAGTGGTCCCTCAGCATACAATAGTAATTGGTTTAATGACTTTTTTGCCTACTAATGTGAACTGGTTCTCATGTGGATGGGTGTGGGAGCAACTGTTTATTCGTGAGCTGCACCTGGGATGTTTTTTCCAGGTAGCATTGAGGCTTATTGCCTCTGAAGGGAATAGCAATTGAGCTGTAAGTAGGACTTTGTCTCTGGGTTTTAAATTGATTCAGAGGCCCCAAAATGTCACCCAATGTAATATAAAATGAGATTGAAGAAAATTAGGCAAATAACAAATACACATAAAACAAGTCCTTACACATAACAATCAGAGAGAGATACTGGAAGCTGGATAATCACTTTCTGTTTGACAGGAGCTTTTTTGAATCATGTACTTTATACACAATGAACCAGAGAAACAAAAAATGGGGCCCTCGCCTGGTTCCTGAAGGAGTCGCACATCCTGGCGCACGCAAGAGCATTGCAGGACATGAAATACTGCACTGCACTGTAGAGAGGTACTATAGATTACCAATTACTGCATGCACTGCACTAGTAAATTTAAGAGCAGTACAGGACATGTAGTACCGCACTGTACTGTAGAGAGGCGCTATAGACCGCCAATCACTGCATGCACTGCACTAATATATGTAAGAGCAGTAGAGGACATATAGTACCGCACTGTACTGTAGAGAGGCGCTACTAGACAGCCAATCGCTACATGTACCTCACTAATACATGTAAGAGCAGTACAGGACATGTAGTACCACACTGTACTGTAGAGAGGCGCTATAGATCACCAATCACTGCATGCACCCCACTAATACATGTAAGAGCAGTACAGGACATGTAGTACCGCACTGTACTATAGAGAGGTGCTACTAGACCGCCAATCTCTGCATGCTCCTCACTAATACATGTAGGAGGAGTACAGGACATGTAGTACCGCACTGTACTGTAGAGAGGTGCTATAGATCGCCAATCACTGAATGCACCTCACTAATACATGTAAGAGCAGTACAGGACATGTAGTACCGCACTGTACTGTAGAGAGGTGCTATAGACTGCCAATCACTGCCTGCATCTCACTAATACATATAAGAGCAGTACAGGATATGTAACGCACTGTACTATAGAGAGGTGCTACTAGACCGCCAATCTCTGCATGCTCCTCACTAATACATGTAGGAGGAGTACAGGACATGTAGTACCGCACTGTACTGTAGAGAGGCGCTATAAACTGCCAATCACTACATGTACCTCACTAATACATGTAAGAGCAGTACAGGATGGGATATGTAGTACCGCACTGTACTGTAGAGAAGCGCTACTAGACCACTAATCACTGCATGCACCTCACTAATACATGTAAGAGCAGTACAGGACATGTAGTACCACACTGTACTGTAGAGAGGCGCTATAGATCACCAATCACTGCATGCACCACACTAATACATGTAAGTGCATTACAGTACCTGAAGTACCGCACTGTGCTGTCGAGAGGTGCTACTAGACCGCCAATCGCTGCATGCTCCTCACTAATACATGTAGGAGGAGTACAGGACATGTAGTACAGCACTGTACTGTAGAGAGGTGCTATAGAGCGCCAATCACTGAATGCACCTCACTAATACATGTAAGAGCAGTACAGGACATGTAGTACCGCACTGTACTGTAGAGAGGTGCTATAGACTGCCAATCACTGCCTGCATCTCACTAATACATATATGAGCAGTACAGGATATGTAGTACCGCACTGTACTGTAGAGAGGCGCTATAAACTGCCAATCACTACATGTACCTCACTAATACATGTAAGAGCAGTACAGGATGGGATATGTAGTACCGCACTGTACTGTAGAGAAGCTCTACTAGACCACTAATCACTGCATGCACCTCACTAATACATGTAAGAGCAGTACAGGACATGTAGTACCACACTGCACTGTAGAGAGGCACTACTAGACTGCCAATCACTACCTGCAAATCATTAATACATGTAAGAGCAGTACAGGACATGTAGTACCACACTGTACTGTAGAGAGGTGCTACTAGACCGCCAATCACTGCATGCTCCTCACTAATACATGTAAGAGCAGTTCAGGACATATAGTACCAGGCTGTACTGTAGAGAGGCGCTATAGACCGTCAATCACTACATGCACCTCACTAATACATGTAAGAGCAGTACAGGATATGTAGCACCGCACTGTACTGTAGAAAGGCGCTACTAGACCCCCAATCAATGCATGCACCGCACTAATACATGTAAGAGCAGTACAGGACATGTAGTACCGCACTGTATTGTAGAGAGGCTCTATAGACCGCCAGTCACTGCATGCACCTTAGTAATACATGTAAGAGCAGTACAGGACATGTAGTACCGCACTGTACTGTAGAGAGGCTCTATAGACCGCCAATCACTGCATGCACCTCAGTTATACATGTAAGAGCCGTAAAGGACATGTAGTACTGCACTGTACTTTAGAGAGGCGCTACTAGACCGCCAATCACTCTATGCACCACACAAATAAAGAGGTTTTTACAAGTACCGTGTTCATGATAATTGGTTGGATCAGTGTCTGGCACATTGTATCTTAAACCCACACACAACATTCAATGTCTTATGAAAGACCATTGTATGTTGAAAATATTGTATCTTAAAGCAATCGTAACTTGAGGGACCACTGTAGAGTGCCTGCATTGGGTGATAAACAGAGATGAGAGAAGAGATGTAAGGGTGTGCAACACTGTGGAGAGTGGGTTAGAGTGATTAGGTTAAATTGTGTTTTATAGTGAATGGGCAACCAATGCAGTGACTGGTGCAGGGTAGAGGCATCTGTGTAGTGGCTGGAAAGGAGGATGAGCCTGATGGCTGCATTCAGGAGGACTTGGAAAGCAGAGTCTACAGAATAAAAGACCAATAAGAAGTAACAGTAATCACTATGAGAATCCTCCCTTTTTCACTGTAGAAACAGCAAAATCTTGTCTTGTTTCCCAATAAGAAATTTTTCAACAAAAAGAGATTTTGCTATTTCTACAGTGGAAAAGGGAAGGACATTGGAGATGTTTTTGAGGAGCAGCTTACGTGATTGGGCAAGGACTTCAATATAATGGGTAAAAGGGAATTGGATCTTGCATGTCCCCAAGACAATGGGCCTACTACCTCAGAGTTATGGTAATGCCAAATATTGATACATAGGGTTTGGGTTGGTTTGTAGATGGCAGAGTGACAAGAAGTTCAGGTTTTGTAAGGTGTAGGGGGGAAACAGAGAGGACACATTGTTGAAGATAGCAGTCACTGGTGTTTTGTCGTAGTGCAGGGGTGATGTCAAGGGAAGAGGTGTATATTTAAATGTCATTAGTGTGATATGTCGGCTTATCTGAGATACTTTGTGACTGACCTACATGACAGTAATAACAGAGAATTACTTTATCAATACAGGCAGAAGAAATCTCACATATGTAGCAGACAAGCCATTCCAGAGACCTAACAACATTGTGGGCCCAGGGCATAAATACATGGCTCTGCTCTGCACTGATGAGTGACAAAAATCCCGAAACAGCGTTGTCTGTAGATGAGAGATACTGAAGCATGAAATGGATGATACAGCGGTACCAATAAAAAATGTCGCCTTTATTGTAGTTCCATAAAAAGCAAAATAACCCGTAATGGCATAACAGACAAGAAAAAACCCTAGAACGCCGACGCGTTTCAGGTGGCTAAACCACCCTTAGTCATGGCATGAGTGGTACTAGTATAAACACTCTTAAATACCCACAAATAAGCGCTGACAACTACACTCACCTGTTTGCGCTCGCTCTTCCGTCCCATGGTGGAAACGCCGGCTTCCGGAACGCCACCGGAAGCACGTGGGTAACCTGTCTGGCAACTAGCCTGACAACCTCATGCGTATCCAGGAAGTGACGCGGGCGCCGTTATGGCAACCAACGACGCCCTCCAGACCCAGCCGCGCAAAAAGCACCCGCGGTCCAAGAAAAAGGGAAACAGAAGAGCGAGCGGGAATGGTGAGAATAATAAAAACAACACAATAAAATTGAATGTATCAAAAACTTGAAAGCAAGGACAAAAATACAGTATATTTATATGGTAATGTACTGGACATGATAATCAATATTTCATTGTTCCATACTCCTTTTCAATCATTTTAAATTTTTTGGCACCTAAAATTCACTATTAACAAAAGAGGGAAAACCCAAACCCCTACTAATAGAAACGTGATCTAAACCACCAAAACATCCTATTCCTAACCACTCTATATTTAAAAGTGGAACATCCATTTCCTTTCCCCAAATTTGGCCAGCAGGGCAGCCATCAAGGCAAAATCCAAAAGCCCCCTTTTGTGAAGAATTATTTTTTTTGCGCCACCACAGCACTTCTGACTCTGTCTAACCCTGACGGAAAATTATCACAATTACCTCCTTACTCTCAAAGTATGAGAATAGATCTATTACGAGGGTGATTTTTGAACATTTAGATGTTCAAAAATCTGCTTAGCCCTTCTGTGTGCACCCCCATACTGAAGGTTGCACTCGGTACAAGTAGCCAAATACACCACATGGTTGTAATTACAGTTAATTAGCTTAAATTTATTGTAGGCCTTAGTATGTTGTTTATCATAAAATACCTTGCCTGTGGTAACAAAACCACAGACCCTACAGGGGTTAGACCCACATCTGTAGAACCCTTTATACTTTAACCCACTGGGCTGAGATTGCTGTGGGACACTAGAATTGGGGGCTAACAAGCTACCAATAGTTTTAGATTTGCGAGATACTATTCGTACGCCATTTGATAAAATCTCATTCAAAACTGGATCCTCATATAAAATATGAATGTGTTTGAGAACCATATTTTTGATTTTTTTGAAATTGAGTGTTGTAATCCAACACAAGAATATTGTTGTTGTTGTTGACTCTCTTTACTTTTTTAAACTTTTTATGGAGAAGATGTTCCCTCTTTTTATTTCGTACTATATTGGAAGCTCGGTTAAGGGTCCATGATGGATAACCCCTTTTAGTAAGCCTATTGCATATGGCATTGCATTCAACTTCAAAATCACTGTGTAGGCTGCAATTTCGCATAGCACAAGTTATCTCTCCGACAGGTATAGACTTATGTGTATGTTTTGGATGATAGCTTCGGTGATGCAATATAGTGTTGCCTGCAGTTATCTTGCGGTGGGTTTTGGTGGTAATATTATGTCCTATATGCCCTTTAAGAACCAGATCCAGAAATTGAATAGTGCAACTTTCTACTTGTGCAGTGAAACGCAAATTGCAGAAGTTGTTGTTTAAATAATCAATAAACGAAGATATGGCAGAAACATCGCCCCCCCCCAAATGAAGAGGAGGTCATCGATGTATCTGCCATACCAACGCAAAAAGGGCAAAAAAGGATTATCGGGGGTGTAAATGTAGGCAAACTCCCACCACGCCATGACCAAATTGGCCAGGGATGGCGAAAACTTTGCCCCCATCGACACCCCCTTCACCTGGAGATAGATGGTGGACTCGAAAGCAAAATAATTATGTGTCATGAGAAAATCTGTTACCAAGATTATAAATTCAGATGACTCATTGGAAAAGTTGCTATGGGTGGCCAGGTGGAATTGAAGGGCATGAGAGACACTGGCTTGGCTAAAATCCTTTTTGCTTTCTCAAGACCTAGTAGGTCAAAAGCAAATTGAGGATTTGTTACATCCAACAGAGGGCGCTGTGGGCTTCTCAGCCCCTTTCCCATAATGTCTTGTGATATGCAGATGCTTCGTAGAGTGTGAAAAGGCAAAACAAATCTCTTCACGCCGTTCGTTCTGTGCTCTCCTTAAGGAGAAATGTTCCCCTTCCTGAGCCACTTGATGCCTCCCACACAGCCAGCCAGTATCGCTCTGCTCTGCACTGATGAGGGACAAAAATCCCGAAACAGTGTTGTCTGCAGATGAGAGATACTGGCTTGGCTAAAATCCTTTTTGCCTTATCAATACCGAGTAGGTCAAAAGCAAGTTGAGGATTTGTTACATCCAACAGAGGGCGCTGTGGGCTTCTCAGCCCCTTTCCCATAATGACCTGGGTTTACACTGTCAGTTTATTGATCATTTTGCTGCTTGGCTTCCTCACTTCCTCCCTGCTAAAATACTCACTCTCATCTTGGGTGATTTCAACATCCCCATTGATGACCCCTTCTCTTCTTCCATATCCCAGTTTCTTTAACCCCTTAACAGTTATCCCTTCATGGGATTTAACAAAAAAAGTAAAAAGTATAAAAAAGTGTAGAAAAACATAAATAATAAAATAAAAATACATATTAAATAAAAGATTGTGCATATATTACACACACAAATAAAAAACCTACACATATTAGTTATCTACACGACTGTAATAACCTGTAGAATTAATCTAACAGGTCATTTAGTGTGAAATGAGAATGGTGTAAAAAAAAAATTTATAAACCCCCCCCCCCCCCCAAAAAAAAAAATCTACAATTATTTATTTGTAAACTATTTGTTCTCCCACACAAAACAAGCCCCCATAGAACTGCGTCACTGAAAAGATAAAAATGTTATGACTGGTCATTAAGTACTCTTCAGTCCTTCGGCTTAAGGAGTAAACCCCCTTGGCCTCTTTTAGCTTACGGATTCTCCCAAACATGATTGTCCTGGCTTGATCTCGTCTTCTGTCATCTTTGCTCAATTTCTAATTCTCAGGGTTCTCTGGATACACCTGTTGATCAAACATACAGAAATCTCTGTACCATAAAGACTCAGAAACTCATAGACGCTCCTGAAGTCCTTACTGTCCCCCCATCTCCTCCATCTCCTGTCCCAAGCTGGCTGTCACACACTAGAACGAAACACTCTCATCCATGAAGCGGCACCACTGAGATACCGACAGCCTTGGCACACGCCTCAGACTCGCCATCTGCAGCGATGTTCCAGGTGTGCTGAGTATCTATGGAGAAAGTCAAAGCTACCTGCAGACTTTCTCCTTTACAAATTCATGCCTAGACCCTCTTACACTGCACTTCACTGCGCCAAACAAGAATTTTTTTTACCTCTCTGATCTCCTTATTACACACTCACCCAAAATGACTGTTTGACACAGTTTCCGGCAAAACATCACATCGCAATCCCGAAGTAATAACCATCCCGCTGTCTCCCGCACGCCCTCTAGTCTGTTCTCAGCTCTTGACCCAACGATAGAAGTTGAAGTTTCCAGGCTTCTCTCGTCTGCTCCCCCCACCACCCATATCTCAGCCCAGTGAAATCCCTCTCCCCGGCTGTCGTCTCTCACCTAACTGCAATCTTTAACTTTCCTCTATCTTCTGGGATCCATCTACCTTCAAACACGCCATCATAACCCCTTTACTAAAAAAGCCCACCGTGAACCCATCCTGAACCAGCCAGTCTCTAACATGCCCTTCATCTCTGAACTCCTGGAATGCTCGGTCTACTCTCGCCTGATCCGCCATCTCTCCGCTGACTCTCTTCTCAACACTCTGCAATCAGGTTTCCACACTTTACACTCCACGGAAACTGCTCTAGACTATGTCTACACAGCCCTGGTTTCTGGCCAGATTTTCGGTGGATTAAAGAAATTAACTAATTTGAAGTTTCCGGGCTTCTCTCCTGCTCGCCCCACCCCCAACTCACCCACGAAACCCCCTCCCCCCCCGGTATCCTCACCAAACTCAATCTTAACCTCCTTTTTCTGGATCCATCCCCTTTCAAAACCCATCATAACCCCCTTACTAAAAAACCACCTAAAACCAAATCCTGAACCACCATCTCTAACCTCCCCTTAAATCCTAACTCCGGGAACCCGTCTACTCTCGCCTGATCCACTATCTCTCAACTGAAACCCTCTGCAATCAGGTTTCCACACTTCACACTCCACGGAAACTGCTTTAGGCTATGTCTACACAGCCCTGGTTTCTGGCCAGATTTTCGGTGGATTCAGTATTTAGAAGCTGCTGAAAATCTGACTGAACCACCCCCCATCACTGCTTAAAAATCCAAGCTGAAACACACAGCATGGATTTCTTTTTGTAACCCAACCGGCCTCGTGGGAAAAGACCCTTTTTTCTATCTTCCATGCAGCCCATACACTTCTTTTAAAGGGCCACCAAAAACCCAAACCCGGGGTTTTTTGCGAAAATACCAAAAAAAACCCGCGGTGGGGAATTAAAATACCAGGGGTATTTTTAACATCCCGGGAGCATACCTACTAAATTTCCCCAAAAATGACTCCTAAGGGCTAATCTTTGGGCAACACTTTTTGGGCGCTTCTCAATCTCCCGATCACCAACTTTCACTCATCATCCTCAGCCCACCGTTTCTCGTTCCATCCTACCCTCCGACTTCTCCTTGTGCTCCTTCCCATCTACTTTCTTCCCTTTCCTCTGTGCGGGTTTTTCGGGTTCAAGTCCAGGGTTTTTTCCTCTTTTACCCCTTTGATGACACAAATTAAACACTCTTCCTGGGTCTTCCCGCAAAAAAAACGCCAATAATTGCCTGTCCACTGTCTCCAACATGATGTCCTCTCTCTATCTGAAACTAAATCTTGTTACAACTCGGGCTCTTGTCATTCTGCCATCTGCTAACCAACATAAACCAGATAGTTCTGATTAAGTGTGTGGTACAGGCCTGATCTCCAATCTGTCCTTCAGTCTCAATATCCAATTGCTGCTGTTGTCACCTACAACTCAAAAATATCTCAAGGATCTGTCTTTTTCTCACTTAAATTCTTATCCTTGCCCTTATACTTTCTCGTCTTGACTACTGTAACTCCCTGCTTATCGGTCTCCCTCTCTCTGTAAACTGCCCCTCTCCCCAACTTTCCTGAAAACAGCACCCGGCCCCTTTTTTTTTTATAACTATAAACTCTCACTTCTTTAAACTTAGATTAAATCCCCTTTATCATCAACTCCCATCCTCCCTTTAGGGCTTCGCACCTCCCAAAAAGTTTTCTGAATGGCAATCCAACCAAAAATTTACTCATAACAATTATCATTTTAGCACACCCAAAAATTATATCTTCTGATCTAAGTTTTCCAAATCCCATTTCAATCACCCTTTAATTTTACACTTTTGGGCCCCCCCTGCACTTTGGGGAAATCAAGGCCTTAGCTATCTATAGATTGACTAACCAAAAGGGTTTCTTCGGGGGGGGCAGTTTATCCATTTTTTTGGTTTCACCAGCTCGACAGACCCACCGGGGAACAAAGGAAACCTGGAGGCCTGGAGTTTCTTTTAAACTATATACATATACACCTTGGGGGATCCAAAGCAGGGGAAAAAACAAAAAACAAGGGGGAGAATAAAGTCAATAGTAGGTTGGACCCCCAGAATCAACCCACTGGGGGCCCCCCAAAAATCCATTCCACATGGCCCAATCAACCCACTGGGGGGCCCCAAAATCAACCCTTAGTGAAAACCCCGGGAATAAATCCACGGGGGGACCCCAAAAATCAACTCCCGTACCCCCCAAAAGTACAGCACCACTGGTGGCCCCAAGAACAACTCCAAATGGGCCCCCAAAAACTCCATTGGGGGCCCCAGAATCAATTTCCCGTGGGCCCAGAATCAAATCCATTAGTTCCCAAAAATCTTCCACTTTCCCCAAAAACATTCCACAAAGGGCCCCAGAATCAACTCCATTATGGGGGCCCAAAATCAACTCCACTGGGCCCCCCAAAAACATCCCATGATGGGCCCCAAATCAACTCCATTTGGATCAACAAAAATCAAATTCCACTGGGGCCCCACCAAAAATCAAAATTTCCCCTGGTGGGGGCCAAAAATCAACTTCACTGTGGGCCCAAGAAACAACTCCACGGGGGGCCCAAATAAACCACTGTGACCCTACACCTCATTTTACACAGTTTACTATCCCAATTTAAAAAGAAGCTTGTATACGTTAAGTACTTCTCACCTTCCACCTTCCCTACACCCAAAAATTTAACTCTTTTGGGGACCCACTTTTCTTGTTTGATCTTTATACGTTTGTACTAGTAATGTTTGGTTTTTTTCTTACCTATACCTTTTAAATTGTAAATGCTGTGGGCATTTGGGCTTATTAATAAGATTTAATTTAAAATTTTAAAAAATTCTTACTACAACTTTTTCCCAAACCTTTTTCACTATTACTTCTACTATTCTATTCTTATTTCTACTACTACTTGCTTATATTTTACTATTACTTATACTACTATTCTATTACTACTTCTACTATTCTATCACTATTATTATGTCTACTACTAGTTGCCTGTATTTACTATTATTACCATTTACTTGCTTCTACTAATACTAACTATTTTATTCGCTACACTATTTCCTTCTATTGCTTTTTTATAAATTTTTTATTTAAAAAACCAGACATCACTACTTTACCCCAATTGCTTACTTTTACTATTACTTTCACTGTTATTACTGCTACTACTTCTTTTACAACTCTTACTATTGCTACTCTTACGTCTACCACTCTTGCTACTACTATTGATAGAGCAGGCCAGGATTTCTATATACATAATCTCCAAAAAATTGGGAATCTCGCAAGAGAACAAAGAGTGACTTTTGATCACTACATTTACTATTTTGCCATAGGCAAACTTAAACTCTATCAGTTCTCTATCCGGTCCTCTAACCCCTGATGAAGCCAGGTTAGCTGGTGAAACATGTCGGGGAGGTCAGGCATGACGTTTCAAATTGTGATTTCTCACCTCTGTCTAGAAGTGTCACCTGCTGCAGGCGGTGTCACAAGGGGGCCTTATTTGTTCTGTGTCCATTGGATTAGGGACGATTGCCCAAGTAGGAGGCTTGGGATCCCTTACTGGAGTTAGTAAATTGCTATAGATATAGGGCTCTCCTGTTAATAGGTGGTGCTCCACCAGACTTGATAATAGAAAAGGAGCTATTCCTTCCTTCAGAAGTAGAAAGGGTTAAATGGTGAGGTTAGAAATCAGGTTTTTAAATAGTGTGTATAGAGGTTAAGAGTTATACATAATAAAAGTTACGTTTTAGTGTTTTACAGATAGAGAACTGATAGAGTTTAAGTTTGCCTATGGCAAAATAGTAAATATAGGATTTCTATATACACTCAGTATACATTAGCCTTTGTACATACTTATTGAAATGCAAACCTTGCAGATGTCTGTATGCAGGTGTAGACACACACCCGTTCTCCTGGGAGTAACATGATTTAATAGCTGTCTGTTTTGTAGGAGACACGTTGTCAAGCAGCACAACGAACAATGATCTTTGTTTTTCTATATGGCACTTCATGTTATGCCGAAGGTCGACGTAAACGAGCCTGCGCCCCATATGCTCAAAGCAATCTTCTTATACTTCTG
The DNA here is from genome assembly GCA_025379985.1 of Phyllomedusa bahiana. Classification (NCBI taxonomy): domain Eukaryota; kingdom Metazoa; phylum Chordata; class Amphibia; order Anura; family Hylidae; genus Phyllomedusa; species Phyllomedusa bahiana. The sequence continues at coordinate 32,584 of JAODAL010028339.1, read as the reverse complement.
AGTGCAGGTGATGCTGTTCTCTAGTCAGCAGCCTCTGTCTCCCACCAAGGAGATAGGATTATTGTGCAGCATCCACAATACTCCTCACGTTCTCCAAAGCCAGCCTGGATGAAGCTGTAGTAGCGGGGAGCATGAGCTGTAGCTGGCCGCATGGTGGCTGTGTTTTAGCAGAGCTAGATCAACGTAACTCTGCAGTGGGTTGGAAATGGCGGGTGTGCCGGAAGGTGAGAGAGTTAAACCAGAATCCCAAACTACCTCATACACACTGTCACATACTTGAAACGAGCAAGCTACTGTGCGGTTTATTCCCCAAATAAGCCAGAGCAGGTGATGAGAGCATCAGGTGTAAAGATGCGGGGGAGACATCGTCTATAGATGTACGGTCCTTATAAGAGGACTGATAGCGCTTGATAATAGAAGTCGCATGGAGTGTCTGTATGCGGCCAAAGCAGCGCTCACCTCCAGAAGCAAGAGGCTAATAAATACTTTGGGCAACATTTCCCCAACACGCCAATGCCAGTTTTTTGGCCTATTTTGCACCAAAACCACTTTTGACGCCATAATCGCAATGTAAATGAGCTGTCATACACCGAAACTAGGCGCATTAAATGCTGGGCACAACACATTGTAATGCGCCTCAAAATGATACACTGTGCGCCTCCCTAACACAATGCGCCTATTGAGGCGTATTACATATACTAGTAATGATACGTTATGCGCCTCCGTAGTGCCTCCGAGAGGCGCTTTATATACACTACCAATGATACGTTATGCACCAGGATTTGCGCAATATGCCTTTTTAGGTGCATTAAGTTTACCTGACGCCAGATTTTTGAGAGGATCGGACTTTCTGGCGCACTTAACACTGATTTAATGCGCCTAAAAACTGCCGTGGCGCCGCCACTTTTCTGACATGTCACCCTTTGTCCTCACTTGAGTTGTGCCGAGCTCCTCTGCTCCACCTCCTCTGCCAGGCAGGTCCAGGCCACCTCGAATCTTTGGGTATGTTCACAAGGTGTATTGGATCCGAAAAATGCATTCAAAAGCGCTGCATAAAATGGATCCAAAATGCATCCAACACGCAGGTGCGTGTTTGGCTGTGTTTTAGCTGCAGCAGGATCGCACCCTATAGTTTTAAATAGGGCGTCTGCTGCATCAAACACATCAAGATTTGACATGACAATTCTTTGAACGGATTCGAAAGACGCAATGAAGCGCGCATCGGCGATCACTCGTCTGAACGCCGATGCATGTCTTACAGTGTAAGCAATGTAAATCACACTGCTCATTGTTTGGGTCCTTTTACCCTTGCTCCAACAAATGTATAAAAAACTAAATTTTTCAAGGTTAAAGGGGTTGTCTCACTACAAGGATTGCTGCTTTTTATGTTAAAGAGCTGGCAAAAACAAGTCATTTTTCCAAAAATTTGGCCCATTACAGTGTCCCCCTATTCCTAGTTTACCCCCCTCTTGTATGGGCGGGCATCGTCCCTCATTTCGCTTTGGGTTTACCGACCTGTTTGATTTTCCCTTTATAGGCGCCAGGGGCTTTTCCCCAAATTAGCTAAAAAACCTTTGTTTGTCTTCCTGATAGGCTCCCAAATTTGGGGGTCACTTTTAGCTACAGCCCCTGTTTGAACTCCCCCAAATGGGTTTCCCGGCTGGTCACTAAAAAGCTACAGCCCTGTTTGATTCTCTCCTGAAGGCTGCCAAGGGTGGTCACTATAGTTTTACAGACCTGTTTAAATCTAAACCAAAAATAGCTGCCGGGGTTTTGGCACTATAGCTCCCAGACCTGTTTGTTTCCTCTATAGGCTCCCATTTCGGGGTCCCTTTTGCTACAAAACCTGTTTGATTTTCCTCCTAAAAGGGCTCCAAAAGGCGGGCTCAATAGCTCCCGCCCTTTTTTGATCTCAATAGGTTTTCCCCCAAAAGCTTTCGTTAGCTACGACCTTTGGTTTTTCTGGGAGCTCCTCACTGCGGGGCCAGTTTAGCCAAAAATTTACCCGGTTTCCAAAAATGAAACAAAAAACCGGCCCTGAGGTAAGTTTGTGGGGAAAAACCCCCCCCTTTTTAAAAAAGGCCCTATCCCCAAGTTTGGAATTGTCCCCAAATTTGGACTTAACCCCCAAGGGGGTTAGCTTTTTGCATCACAAACTTTTTTCAGCGGGGCTTAAACCCGGGACCCCCCCAAACCCCCAAAAAGTAACTTTCCCAAACCCGGCGTTTCCTGGTTTTTTTTGGGCCGGAGGCCCCCCCCCCCCCTTAAAGTTCCCCCAAACCCAACAAAAAACCAAAAGGGCTTGCTCCCTACCTACCTATACAGAGCGGTTTCCTCTCTGTCCGGGACCATTAGACGTCACAGCGGGGTTTTCCCCTTTTCTTCCGCAGGGCTCCCGGAAAAGAACACCCCAAGCCTGCGGGCCCCCAAGCGGGGCCCGCCCTTTTCCCTTTGGGGGCCCCTAAACCAGCTGCCTACCTTCCCCAAAAAAAGGGGAGTGAGAAAAACCCAGGAACTTTTTTGGGCTGCCGCACCCCCCTTTTGCCCTGGCCTGGCGTTATTTTCCTACACGGGCGGGGGCGGGGCAGGGGCAGTCAAGCAGGGCCCCTTTCTTGATGCTTTGTTTGTGCCCTTTATGCGGGGGGGCCCCGCAAATTCCCCTTTTCCACGGGCCCACACACGGGCATGGGTTTAAACCCGGGCCAGACCACGATCTCCTCACTACAGACTTTTTCCCTCCCCCCCCCCCCAGCAGTGCGGCCATTTGAAGAGCAGGAGACCTTTTGGGGGGAAAAAGGGAGGCCTGCTGGGGAGAGAAAAACCCGGAGATTTGCTGGGGACCCCGGACCCGGAAAACTTCCCGGGAAAAGAGCCTGGCTCCCCCCTTTCCCAAAAACCCCACCCCTTTCCCGGGAGCTGAAGATTTGCACGGACCCCCTGCTCTCTGGACTTCAGGCCCTTTTTTTAAGGTTTTAAAGGGAGAGGGGGGGAGGGGTTTTTGTGGGGTTTAGGAAAGGGGGGGGGGGGGGGTTTTTGGGAAAACCCTACAATTGTGTCCCCAATTAAAAGCTGAGTGTTTTATTAACCCGTCCATTTTGTGTCCAAATCTGTGATTGTTTTATCTAACCCTTTAAATCCAGGGGTGAACAATTTTCTGAGCGTGTATCTAACCCTATCCATTGGGGTAAAAAACTGCTCCCTGTGATCTAAGCCTATCCCAGTGTGTAAAAAATTTTCTAAAATTTGGGGGAAAAAAAGGGGGCCCTTTCCAGTGTGTCCCCATCTGCTCCTGTGTTTCAAAGGTCTATCTAGTGTGAACAATCTGCTAAACTGGGGAAATCTAAGCCTACCCGTTGGTACGTCTGTGAGTTTTGTGTATCAAAATTTTTCCCTGTGTCCAATTTGCTCACTGGGGTTTTTTCTAAGCCTATCCAGTTGACAATTGCTCAACTTTGAAACCTAAGCCTATCCAGGGGTTGTACAATTTTCCCTGTGTTCTAAGCCTTCCCCCGTTGTCCCAAATCGGCTCACGTGAAAATCAAAGGGCCTTTTCCATTTGTGTACAATCTCCCTTAAACTTTTGTTCAAAGCCTATTATTTGTAAAATTTTCTGCTCACTGGTATCAAAAACCCCTAATTAGCGGGTCCCAATTTGCTAAAGGGGGAAATCAAAGGCCTTTTCCCAGTGTGTAAAAAATCTGCGGCGGAATCCAAGCCTAACCATTGTTTTACAAACTGCTAAAAGGGTGGTATTTTAAAAGGGCCAACCCAAAATTTTTTCCCCCAGCCGGGTTTTGTATCTAAGCCTATCCAAGGGTTTTACAATCTCCTGAGTTTTGTTTTCTAACCATAAAAAGTTTTTAAAATCTCCTGAGCTGTGTATCAAAGGGCCTATCCAATGTGTACAATCTGCGGGCTGTGTATCAAAGCCTACCCATGGAAACAATTTTGCGGGAGCTGTGTTTCAAGGCCTACCCCCGGTTTTGTATTATTGTGGCTTTTTAATCTAAGCCTACCCGGTGTGTACAAAACTGTGGCTTTTGGTTTTAAAACCTATCTAGTGTTTATCGTGGCCCTTTTTTATTTTTAGCTTATCAGGTTTTTATAAATCTTCTGTTCCCTTTTATTTTAATTTTTATCAGGTGTTATATTTGCTGGCCCTGTGTATCAAAAAGCCTTCAGGAACAGTCTAGTGAGATACTTTTATGGGGTGATATTTGGGTTTCCCCCCCCAAGAAATATCTTAGGCAAAAGGATAGTCCCCTTTTTAAAGTGCATTTCCCACGGGTTTTTGGTTAAATTGTATTTGGGTCCGTTTTAGCACTAAAAAAGGGCCCCCAAAACAAAATTTTAAAAATTGTTCAAAAAGTACAAAACCTATACAATTTCAGTATCCCCTTGGGAAAGGGGGTGCATTGAAATCACACAGTTGCAAGCGCTTCATTTCAACAAGCAAAAAAAACTCTTTCAGGGGCGTAAAAGGGTGCACTTTTTTTAAATATTTATGTGAATTTTCCCCAAAATTGGGGCAATTCTAAAGGGCCGGGCCCTTTTGGAGCAGCCGGGCTTTTAAAACGGCCCTTGTTGTGGTGTAAATTTCTGCAAAAAAAGGGGTTTAAAAAATTTTTTATCAAATAGCCCCAGGGAGGGCTTGTTTTTTTGGGGGGACAAATTTTTATTTTAATGGTGCCGGGAACAGACCATGTAATGTGCGGGAACCCAGAAAAAAAAATTCTAAGTCGGTAAAAAAATTGAAAAAAAAACTATACTTGCCCCGGGTTTTTTTGCAGTGGTTTATTTTTTAGGGTTTTTTCATTTTTTGGGTTATAAGAGATGTTCCCCCGGGGGGGGGGGAAAAATTTCGGTGCGCATTTCGCATTGTTTTTTGCGCTCTAATACGGGGTGAGATGTGTGCTAAAAAATTCGGTAAGGCTATGTTCACCCCGGTTTTAAATTGGGGGGGCGAAATTTTTCGCCCCGAAATTTAAACCACCTTTTTTACGGGGCGGGGGCGGGGCCCGGGGGTAACCCGGGGCCGGCACTTCGCCCCCTTTAACTCCCCCTGTACGGCGCGGTATGCCGCTAAAAAGTGACATTTCAATTATCTCCCCGCCCGGCGGCTTCGCGGGCGGGGAAAAGAGACGAAATTTCCCATAGTTTTTAAAAAAAAAAAAAAAAAAGGGGGTTTTCCCCTTTTCCCCCCCGGGGGTTTCCCCAAATTGGCCCAAATTTCCCTTTTAACCGGTTAACCAACCCCCAAAAAATTTAAAAAAACCCCCCCCCCCCCCCCAAAAAAAAAAAAATTTTTTTTGGGGAAACCTTTTTAAAAAAAGGGGGGGGGGGGGAAAAAACGGCGGGGGCCCCCCCCCCCCGCGGGCCCCCCCCCCGGGCCGCCCCAAAAAAAAAAAAAACCCCCCCAAAATTTTTCCAAACCCCCTTTTTTTGGGGGGTTTTTTTTGGGGGGGTTTTTGGGGCCCCGGGGCCCCCCCGGGGGCCCCCCCCAAAGGGGGGGGGGGATTTCCCCCCCTTCCCCCCCCGGGGAAAGGCCCCCCCCCCCTTTAAACCCCCCCCCCTAAAAAAGGGCCAAAATTCCCCCCCCCCCCCAAGGGGTTAAAACCCCCCCAAAAGGGGGGCCCCCCCACCCAAACCCCCCCTTTTTCCCCCCCCGGCCTTTCCCCCCAACCCCCCCCCAAAAAAAAAAAACCCCCGGGGCCCCCCCATTCCCCCCCCCCGCCCCCCCCCCCCCCCCACCCCCCCCCCCACCCCCCCCCCCCCCCACCCCCCCCCCACCTCCCTCCCCACACCCCCCCCCCACCCCCCCCCCCCCCCACCCCTCCCCCCTCCCCCCCCATTCTACTCCCCCCCCACCCCCCCCTTTTTTTTTTTTTTTCCCCCCCCCCCCCCCCCCCCCCCCCTGGTGTTGAGCCCCCCCCCCCCCCCCCCCCCCCCCCCCCCCCCCCTTTTTTTTTCCCCCCCCACCCCCCCCCCCTGATCCTTCCCCCCCCCCTTCCCCCCCCCCCCCCCCCCCCCCCCCCCTCCCCCCCCTTTTCCCCCCCCCGGCCCCCCCCCCCCCCCCCCCCCCCCCCCCCCCCCCCCCCCCCAAACCCCCTTTTTTCCCCCCCCCCCACCCCCCCCCCCCCCCCCCCCCCCCCCCCCCCGGGGGGGGGAAAAAAAGGGGGAAAATTTTTAAAAAGGAAAAAAAAAAAAATTTGGGGTTTTTTTTCCCAAAAAAGAAAAGGGGAAAATTTTCCCCCGGGGGGGGGAAAATTTTTTTTTTTAAAGGGGTTTTTTTTTTAAAATGGAAATTCCCCCCCCCGGTTTTAAAAGGGGCCCCCCGGAAAACCCGGCTGGAACCCCCCCCGGGGGGGAAAAAATTTTTTGGGAGAAAAAAAACCCCCCCCCAAAAAAAAAAAAAACCCCGAAGAAAAAATTTTAAAAAAAAAACGGGAAAATTTTTCCCTTTTTTGGCCCCTTTTTATTTTTTTTCCTTTTGGGGAAAAAATTTTTTTTTCCCCCCCCCCCCCCCCCCTCTGGGCCTGCCACCTTCTCACACAAGATACCACTGTAAATAAATTAAAAGAACATGACAAACAGACTTGAAACCAGAAAATGTGCTAGGTCAGGATGGGGGGAGGAAGAGGGGAAAGGCCTGGTCAAGAACTGGTTAAAAATGGGGAAAATAATGGAAATGCCCTTTGATATTATGATCACACAGTGGATTTTAGAGCAGAAATCATGGGGATTCAGCAGCGGTGTCCAGGTGGAAAACATCCCATTGTATTCAGCTGGAGTATGGAACGGCTATTTTGCAGTCGGTAATGTGGAAAACATGTCACTTGACGTGGAGAAACGGAGAAGCCCCATTGAAGAGAGCTGTGTCTGGATCCGCAGCAAAAAGCATCAGAACAAAAGAGAATATCGGTGGCAGAAATTCACACGTGCAACACACGTGCAAACACGCAAAAAACACAACGGCCTGCTGCAAATGCCAAGAGATACATACAAACACTGAACAGATTATTTTAACTTGTATTAATGCTACAGCCAGTATATATGAAGATTTGAGGCTCTTGATGCACATTTTGATCAAACTGTCTGAGCCCATCTACCCATGGAAAGGTGACCTCAGTTCACTTGGGACCCTATTTCTAAACAGCGGCATCTTTCTTCTGGCCCAAACCACAGCAGAGTATAACGGGAACCTATTCACCCTGGTTGGGCATTAAAGGGGTTTTATCATCATAGACTTTGATGGCATATCGTTACGAGGTGTGAGTCCCATCTCTGGGACCTGCTCTTATCTCAGGAGCGGGCCACCAAAAGTTACAGCGCAGACTGGAGGACCCGTCGCGCTTGCCCGTATCTCTCCATTCTGTTCTATGGGAGTTCCGAGTACAGGTGAGCGGAATGTTCTATACTCAGAACTCCCATAGTATAGAATAGAGAGTAAGGCTATGTTTACACGGTGTAATTGTGGGGCGCCTTCCCAGAGCCATAACTTTTTATTTTTCCACCTACATAGACCTATGAGGGCTTTTATTTTGCGGGACAAGATGTACTTTCTAATGCCATTATTCATATTTCTATAGAATATACTGGGAAACGGCAAAAAAATTCCAAGTGGGACAAATTGTGAAAAAAAAACGTACTTGCACCATATTTGCGGGTTTTTTGCTTTTACAGTGTTCAATCTTCTGTAAAAATTATGTGTTGATACGTATCCAGAAATACCAAACATGTAGGGATTCCATTATGTTTTGGTACCGTAAAAAAATTCCAAACATTTTCTATTTTTTAAATTTGCACTGCGGTGCCTTTTTGTGCGACCAATAACTTTTTTGTACTAACACCTACAGACGTCAATGAGGCGACATTTCGTGCGGGCTGAAGCGTACTTTTTATTGCTATCAGTTTGGAATACAGGCGACTTTTTTATCACTTTTATTCCAATTTTTATGCGACGTAAGATGACCAAAAAACACAATTTTGGCGTTTGGAAATTTTTTCTTCTACGGTGTTCAGCGTATGGGATAAATGATGTTATATTTTTCTAGATCGGACTTTTTCGGACGCGGCGATACCAAATATGTGTCACTTTTTTAAATTATTTTATTGTTTTTATTTGTAAAATGGGGAAAGGGGGGTGATTTGAACTTTTAATAATTTTTGTTGTACTTTAAAACTTTATTTTTTTACTTTAACATTGAGTCCCCCTAGGGCGCTTCACCACTAGGGGGCGCAATCGTTAATACAGCCTAATGCATTAGGCTGTACCAAGATGGCGGTTTCCCCACTTCCTGCTTGTGGCCGGAAGTGGGGCAAACGAGAACATGGCAGCGATGGAGGCCTTCACAAGGCTTCCCGCTACCATGTCCATGCATCGGATCCCCGAAGTTAAAGGGGTTGTCACACTACATTGATTCATCTTACCACAGTCCTGTTTTCTTGGTTTCACTTTGAATTCAGGGGTGTATATACTGTCTTCTACTAGGCTGCAGTAAAAGCCAGGTCTGTAGCTATAGCAACCAGTGCTGGCAGCCTATCAGGATAGATCAAACAGGTCTGTAGCTATAGCAACCATTGCTGGCAGCCTATCAGGATAGATCAAACAGGTCTGTAGCTATAGCAACCAGTGCTGGCAGCCTATCATGAGAGACTGAATAGGTCTGTAGCCATAGCGACCTGAGGAGCTGATGCAGCCCATACAAGAGGGGATATCTCACAATAGGTAGGACACTGTTAATGGACACATATTGCAAAGTGACTTGTTTTTGTAAGATCTTTAAAATAGAAAGCAATCCTTGTAGTGAGACAACCCCTTTAAGCTGCGGGGAATCCAATCGCAGTAATGAACGGTGCGCGGCACCGTTTTTCATTCATTTAGACGCCGCGGCCATTATTGCCACGGCATCTAAAGGGTTAAACAGCGCGGGCGGCACAGTCCCCCGCGCTGTAAGGATCAGCCACTAACAACCGGCGGCTGTGCAGCGGGGTCATGGAGCGATCCCGCCGCAAAGCCCCTTAACGACCCAGGGATGTACTTATATGTCCAGGGTCGTTAAGGGGTTAAAGAGAACCTGTCACATAGTTTATGCCCCCCTTGCTGAGGGCAGCACAAGCTAGTGTCAGACCTGCTGTTTCCAGCGCTGTGTGCCTTATCCTGTAAGATGCTGCAGTTTTAGAGCATTTACCCCTCAAATCTTATTCATGAGTAGGTGTTAGCCACGCCCACCAAAGGCTAGCCCCGCCCACTGACAGTTATTCACATGTTTCTACCTATTCAAAGTAATAAGTTTGTCAGTTGAGGGGGCGGGCCTAGCCTCTGATGGGCGGGGTTTGAAAAAAAAAAACTGACTCTTTGAATGACTCTTCGAATGACTCTTCTGGCTGAAAACTGCAGATTTGAGCATTAAATACATGAAAAGCATCTTACAGAATAAGGGACACAGGGCTGGAAACAGCAGGTCTGACACTGGCTTGTGCTGTCCTCAGCAAGGGGGGCATAAACTATGTGACAGGTTCTCTTTAAGCGGTAAATAGGTCTCATCTGAATTGCGGTCACCTTGCTGCAGGTAGATAGACTCACACAGTTTGATCAAAATGTGCGCTAAGAACCTGAGAACTTCATTTATACTAGAAATGGCTGTAATGTTCTTTAAAATAGCTCATATGTTCCATGTTTGAGTATCTTGTGGCGTTTGCAGAGTGCTGCTGTGCTTTTTGTGTGCCGTAATTGCCAAGGATTTCATCATGACTGATCTGGAGCCAGAGCAACCATCATACCATGGTTAAAGGTTTAGAATAGGGGTCAGTGACCAGTCGATTGCCAAGGGGTCATAAGTAGATTGTGGACCGGGCACAATTTATAACTCTATCCTCGTCCTCAAACTCACAGACCTCAAGAGTTATTGGCTCCATATCGCACTGTGAGCACTAAGACACGAACAAGCTCCAGACCCGAAAAGACCAGCTCTCCATTTACCCAAGCAGACCTAGGTAGTGCTTGGCAGACCAAGAATAGAAAAATGAACCAGCACTCTCCGCAGCAATGTTGTTGGAGAATAAAAAGCAGCAAAAATATATTATAAAAATGAAAACATATCCAGATACAAAACAACAAGTATCAAAACCTAATGAAACCGCTGACGCGTTTCGGACGCACGTCCTTACTCATAGCGTTTTACATTTATTTGACTCATTTCGCAGTGTGTCCGAAACGCGTCAGCGGTTTCATTAGGTTTTGATACTTGTTGTTTTGTATCTGGATATGTTTTCATTTTTATAATAAATTTTTGCTGCTTTTTATTCTCCAACAACACTGGTGTGGAGAGTGCTGGTTCATTTTTCTATTCTTGGTCGTGTTTACTACGGATGATTAAACAGGGGATCATTGTAACCGTGCTTTTCGGTCAGGTGAGCTGAGTTACTTTCTTTAGCGCTTGGCAGAGGCAGTGGTGACGGCACAAGAAGCGGGCTCTATCTTGGATTCGGACCTTCAGTGTGCACCTCCACACCACTGGTGGTGGCACAGCTCTGACAACCCAACCCAGGCACTCTAGCCAACTCCAAGACCCCCAGACAACCCTTGAAAGAAAGCCATAAAACAGTTGTGGCCCTCAGTAAAAATAACTTTGACACCCCCTACTATGCAGAGCTTCTTTGGCATTGGACAGCTGGAGAAGGCTAGGTATGCTTGAGGAGCATACTGAGGAGGCACACTGTCTATGCCACCTCTTTCTATTTATTAAAAGGGTTGTCTCACTACATTGATTCCTCTCACCACAGTCCTGTTTTCTTGGTTTCATTTTTAAATCAGATCTTTTTTATTGACTTTTTCATTTTTAATACAATAAAGCTGTTAAACAAACAATAAAATAAGTGTGCAAAAATGACAAAATTATTAATAGTAGAAACTCAGCAATAAAAATACAATGTTCAAGCTATATAATATATGGAAATATGATTAAATAAATCCATTGTGACACATACTAAAGAGATCCAAGACATAGAAACAAAGAATTCTTGGTTTCATTTTGAATTCAGGGGCGTTTATTGGCTTCCACTAGGCTGCAGTAGAAGCCAGATCTGTAGCTATAGCAACCAGTGCTGGCAGCCTATCAGGAGAGATAGAACAGGTCTATAGCTATAGTGACCAGCGCTGGCAGCCTATGGGGAGAGATCAAACAGGTCTGTAGCTATAGCAACCAGTGCTGGCAGCTTATCATGAGAGATCAAACAGGTCGGTAGCTATAGCAACCAGTGCTGGCAGCTTATCATGAGAGATCAAACAGGTCTGGAGCTATTTCAACCAGTGCTGGCAGCTTATCATGAAAGATCAAACAGGGCTGTAACTATAGCAACCAGTGCTGGCAGCCTATCAGGAGAGATCAAACAGGTCTGTAACTATAGCGACCTGATGAGCTGATGCAGCCCATACAAGAGGGGATATCTAGGAATAGGTAGGACACTGTTAATGGACACATATTGCAAAGTGACTTGTTTTTAAAAGATCTTTAACATAAAAAGCAGCGATACTTGTAGTGAGACAACCCCTTTAACACTCTGACTGTTACAATTATTTTGTGGGACGTATTACTGATTGAGGGCTTTATCTGCAGAGATGAGTCGTAGCTGGATAAAGCATTGATGGTGGGTGATGGAGAAGATGAGGGAGGAGAACATCTCCAATCAGAGAAGACGTCGCCTTTGAGGCAGCAGATGTACGGTACTCTGCCTATGACTTGATCCTCCTGTATCTCCTGTAATAATAGTCTGCACAATTTACGCCCCATACCCCATGGTCCTGTCACAACTCAACAGCAAGTAGATCTCAAACAACCGTAAATCTCCCCCTTCCTGAGTTTACCGAACTCTCATTTGTAGCAATGACTGAACCAGAGCCCGGTACTGACCCAATCCCTTTACCCTGTATTAGGTTATTTTTGCATTTCATATTGCATCTATGTTAGTGACACTGTACCTGTCCGGAGCTCAGCAGCGTCGTTCGGCCACATACAATCTGGTTTTTCTAGTTCGGGAATGGTCACTGATATTTTCTGAAGGACTCACAGTTTGGAGCTTGTTACTTGGAGACCATTATCCATGTAAATATAGGGGAGTGTTAGCACAAAAACCATCCCGTGACTACAACCATATGCTAATGCATCATCATCATTATCATCATCATCACCATCATCATCTTCATCATCATCAGGCAGCAGTTTCCTTGACCACTGACCAATGAAGTAATCAACACAGTTGTCTCTTGTTGGCAGCACATATGGATTCTGTCATAGCCACCCCGATGGTGGTCACATAGCTTCTTCAGACCCCCGAAGCACAAGTCCTGCATAACTGGATGCATAACTGACATCAGGCTTTACCAGAAACAAGACTGACTTAGTGTAAGGACCGCAAGTAGTGGATCCATTACCACTACCACTGGTGTAAGGGAGCGGAGTCTAAGGGTATGTTCACACAGCATTTTTTGGCGCATACTGTACATGCCACAATACACCAAGGGCCAGATGTATGAAAACTGTCTAGATCTAAAACTCACTTTGCTGCCCATAGCCACCAATCGGAGCGCCCCTCTCATTGTTCCAGAGCCCGATATGAAATGAGAAGGGCGCTCTGATGGTTCCTATGGGCAACAACGTGAGAAGGGGTGAGAGTCTTCAGGAAAAACTTTGTGGGACGGGTGGGTGACATGGTGACTTGGTTACCAGGCCCCCCACCTCTTTAGTTAGGATATAGCATCTGACCACCGTCTCCACCTGAAAAATATTTCCCGAATTTGCTCTTTTCTTGACTTTGATTCCACAAAATTGCTTGTTCAGGCCCTCATCATCTCACGCCTGGATTACTGCAACTCGACTCGGTGGCCTCCTGTCTAGCATTCCTGCTCCCCTGCCTGTCTCTCCTCGCTCCTCTCTCCTCCTCTACCTCTCCTCTCTCTCAAGCCCTTCACTGGACAACTGTTGCCCAAATAATTCAGTTACAAGGCTCTCCATAACCTGCCCCCTCATCTCTGCCTTAATCTCCAGATACCTCCCCTCATACAATCTCCGCTCCTCACAGGACCTTCTTCTCTGCTCTCCTCTTATCAGCTCCTCACACAACCATCTCCAAGACTTCTCTTGTGCTTCCCAAATACTCTGGAACTCACTGCCTCAACACATCAGACTCTCCCCCACTCTCATTAGCCTCAAATGTAACCTGAAAACCTATCTCTTCAGGAGCTTATAACCATCAATAACCTCACTGCCCTTACACCCCACAAACATGTCTGCCCCTCACCTTCTGTCTGTCCCTTCTACATTGTAGATTGTAAGCTTTCACGGGCGGGGTCCTCTATCTTCTATACCAGTGTTTTACTTAATGGTATTTGTCTTATGTTATGCAGCTGAACCCCTTGGTTTGTACAGCGCCCGGGAATTAATGGTGCTCCAAAATAGATGATGATAATAATAATAATTAATAGCTACTATTCTGGAACATGGGGCAAATGCCAAATGCTGTAGTGGACACTAGGGGGAGCTGCATGATAATTTACATCTATTTACAGTATATTATATTTGCAAACTCTTGAAACATTCTGGTGAATCAAAGAAAAAGGGGTAGGCTCCGACTGACCCACATGGCAGCAGAAGACACCATTGGACTGCTTTTCAGGGAAACAGAGGCAGACTGCAAAAGTCATGTAAAGTCACTGTAGGGTGGGCCCCGAGAGTCAACTGCACTGGTGGGTCCCAAGAATCAACTCCAATGGTGAAACCCAGGAAGCAACTCCACTGGTGAGACCCAAGAACCAACTACACTGGTGGCCCCAAGAACCAACTCCACTGGTGGGCTCCAAGAATCACCTCCTCTGGTGGGCTCACAAATCAACTGCACTGGTGGGCTCACAAATCAACTGCACTGGTGGGCCCCAAGAATCAACTCCACTGGTGGGCCCTAGGAATCAACTCTACTGGTGGAGCCCCCAGGAATCAACTCCACTGGTGGGCCCTGAGAACCAACTCCACTGGTGGGAGACAAGTATCAATTCCACTGATGGGCTCCAAGAATCACCTCCTCTGGTGGGCTCACAAATCAACTGCACTGGTGGGCTCACAAATCAACTGCACTGGTGGGCCCCAAGAATCAACTCCACTGGTGGGCCCTAGGAATCAACTCCACTGGTGGGCCCTAGGAATCAACTCCACTGGTGGAGCCCCCAGGAATCAACTCCACTGGTGGGCCCTGAGAACCAACTCCACTGGTGGGAGACAAGTATCAATTCCACTGATGGGCTCCACAAATCAACTGCACTGGTGAGCCCCAAAACTCAACTCTCCTGGTGGGCCCCAAGAATCAACTCCACTGGTGGATCCCAGGATATAATAGACAACAAGTTGAAACAATTTTTGTTCAACAAAGACCCGAGTATACCATTTTTTTATTATCTCCTAAATTTACACAAATGTCTTTTGTCACCACCGGGGAGGCCCATAATATCGGGCATAAATTCGCCCACAAGTAATTTATTCATTTCATCGACTTACATTTACAAAAATATGTAAAGGAGCTTGATAGTCACCTCAGAGATTCTGGCCACTTGATTGAAATCCTATCTGATCTAGAAATTAAAGAAACCTGTAGTCTTTTAACTCTTAAATGTTATCGTCGCATATTCAAATATCAGCACGATTTAGGCATGAAAGGGTGTTAAAACTTTTTTTGAAAGGTGACGAAACTCTTACTGCATCCTTTAGAGCATTTCTATTGAAGGCTCTGAAATATGTCTTGGAAAATAATTATTTTCAATACAATGGCGCCACCTATTGGCAGTTAAGGGGTACTGCAATGGGGTCGAAACTTGCGCCCTCGTATGCTAACCTATTCATGGGTTGTTTTGAGATGGAATACATTTACACATATCATGACTATCAGCACGTTTCTGTCTATAAAAGATTCATTGATGATCTTTTTATTGTCTGGCAAGGCCCACATGAACTAATACCTCAATTCATTACGCATTTAAATAATAATGAATTTGGCATTTCTTTCACATCCCACCATAACCACTTGGAGATTGAATTCCTTGATTTGAAAATTTCCCAGGCGGGTGGCCGATTTATTACATCAAACTACTTTAAAATGGTAGATACCAACAGTTTTATTGAGCTCTCTAGTGCGCACTATAAACCCTGGCTAACCAATATTCCTTATGGCCAATTGAAAAGAGTTAGAAGAAATTGCACAGAGGATGATGGTTTGTTAGAACAGGCTAAAATATTGGGGAAAAACGGTTTATTAGTAAAAATTATCCCAAACAGCTACTAAATGATGCCTATGAAAAAACTGGATCTTTATCACAGAAACAATGTCTGACCAAATCCCTACATACCATCACAGAAAGCTCAGCTCAAACAGATTGTGCATTAATTACGCAATATAATACTTCCTATAAAAAAATCAAGGAAGTTCTATATAAACATTGGCATGTTATTCAACAAGACCCTATCTTGAATAGATTCATTCCTGAAAAACCTTCTATTGTATACAAAAGGGCTCCCAATTTGAAAGGGATCCTGGCACCTAGCAGGATATTGAAAAAAGATGTATCACCTTAAGTCACCTTAGATTTAGGTAGTGTCCAATGCAAAGCTCCAGGGTGCTTATGTTGCCGTAGTATCATTACCACCAAATATATTGAATCTGTCATAACAAAAGAGAAATTTCAGATCAACAAGTCTTATCCTGCAAGTTTAACTAGTTATATATGTGATTCAGTGCACATGTGGGATCCAGTCTGTAGGGCGTACTATATGTCCGTTGAAGTACGTCCCAAACGGATATAGATGCAGTATAAAAAGGGATATAACTAAGCAGAGTGTAGCGAATCACTTCAAAGAGGTACATTTCCAGAACTTTGGAGATCTTAAAATTACCCCCATTGACAGAGTATCAGAAGAACACCCTAATAGATTCCAACAACTTCAGAAAAGGGAATTATTCTGGATGTACACATTGAAACCATTGAACTGCAGGGATTAACGAAATAGTAGAATTAATTCGTAATTAGCCCATTAATATATTATCACACGTGAACCCTGTCCTTCATATTTTCTATTATCAATAATGAAAGGATTCCATCGAAACGATATTTTCGCATGCATTGGTACTCAAATTACATTTTTAAATTTACCAACAGGTTAGTCAGTATTCCTTTTAACCCCTTAACGACCTTGGGCGTATCAGTACGTCTCAGGGCCGCTACGGGGCTTTGCAGGGGGATCGCCCCCAGGAATCAACTCCACTGGTGGGCCCTGAGAACCAACTCCACTGGTGGGAGACAAGTATCAATTCCACTGATGGGCTCCAAGAATCACCTCCTCTGGTGGGCTCACAAATCAACTGCACTGGTGGGCTCACAAAAACAACTGCACTGGTGGGCCCCAAGAATCAAACTCCACTGGTGGGCCCTAGGAAATCAAAATCCACTGGTGGGCCCCAGGAATCAACTCCACTGGTGGAGCCCCCAGGAATCAACTCCACTGGTTGGGCCCTGATAACCAACTCCACTGGTGTGTGACAATTTTCAATTCCACTGTTGGGCTCCACAAATCAACTGCACTGGTGAGCCCCAAAACTCAACTCTCCTGGTGGGCCCCAAGAATCAACTCCACTGGTGGATCCCAGGATATAATAGACAACAAGTTGAAACAATTTTTGTTCAACAAAGAGCCGAGTATACCATTTTTTTATTATCTGCCTAAACTACACAAATGTCTTTTGTCACCACCGGGGAGGCCCATAATATCGGCCATAAATTCGCCCACAAGTAATTTATCTCATTTCATCGACTTACATTTACAAAAATATGTAAAGGAGCTTGATAGTCACCTCAGAGATTCTGGCCACTTGATTGAAATCCTATCTGATCTAGAAA
This sequence comes from Phyllomedusa bahiana, assembly GCA_025379985.1. NCBI lineage: Eukaryota > Metazoa > Chordata > Amphibia > Anura > Hylidae > Phyllomedusa > Phyllomedusa bahiana. Next base: position 15,648 of record JAODAL010028339.1, on the reverse strand, counting down.
TCAAAGAAACATGTAGTTTTCTAACTCTTGATGTATCGTCGCTATATTCTAATATCCAGCACGAATTAGGCATGAAATGTGTTGAACATTTTTTGAAAGGTGACGAAACTCTTTCTGAATCCTTTAGAGCATTTCTATTGAAGGCTCTGAAATATGTCTTGGAAAATAATTATTTTCAATACAATGGCGCCACCTATTGGCAGTTAAGGGGTACTGCAATGGGTTCGAAACTTGCGCCCTCGTATGCTAACCTATTCATGGGTTGCTTTGAGATGGAACACATTTACACATATCATGACTATCAGTACGTTTCTGTCTATAAAAGATTCATTGATGATCTTTTTATTGTCTGGCAAGGCCCACATGAACTAATACCTCAATTCATTATGCATTTAAATAATAATGAATTTGGCATTTCTTTCACATCCCACCATAACCACTTGGATGATTGAATTCCTTGATTTGAAAATTTCCCAGGCGGGTGGCCGATTTATTACATCAAACTACTTTAAAATGGTAGATACCAACAGTTTTATTGAGTTCTCTAGGGCGCACTATAAACTCTGGCTAACCAATATTCCTTATGGCCAATTGAAAAGAGTTAGAAGAAATTGCACAGGGATGATATGTTTGTAGAACGGCTAAATATTGGAAATAAAACGGTTTATTAGTAAAAATTATCCCAAACAGCTACTAAATGATGCCTATGAAAAAACTGGATCTTTATCACAGAAACAATGTCTGACCAAATCCCCACATATCATAACAGAAAACTCAGCTCAAACAGATTGTGCATTAATTACGCAATATAATACTTCCTATAAAAAAAAATCAAGGAAGTTCTATATAAACATTGACATGTTATTCAACAAGACCCTATCTTGAATAGTTTTCATTCCTAAAAAAAACCTTCTATTGTATACAAAAGGGTTCCCCAAAATTGGGAAAGGGTTTCCGGGCACCTACAGGTATTGAAAAAAGATGTATACCTTAATCCCCTTTAGATTTGGGTTTAGGTCCAATGAAAAAGCAAAAAGGTGTTTATTGGTTTGGGGCCCGTGGGGAAAAATTTCCCCCCAAAACCACCCCCAAATATATTAAAATCTTGCCAAAAAAAAAAAGGAAAAATTTTCAGTCAAAACAAGTCTTACCCTTGCAATTTCAAAAATACGTTATTTATTTTAAATTCCCATTTGCACATGGGGAATCCATATGTGGGGGGCGTACTATATGCCCTTTTGAGAGTAGGGCAAAACGGACTTAGTTTGCATTTTAAAAAAAAGGGGATACAAAAAAAGTGTAGCGAATAAACTTCAAAGGGGTACATTTCCAAAAACTTTGGAGACCCTTAAAATTAACCCCCATTGACAGAGTATCGGGAAAAGGAAAAACCCTAATAGTTTCCAACAACTTCAAAAAAAGGGAAAATTTTCTGGTTTGTACCTTTTGAAAACCATTAACCGAGGGTTTAAAAAGAAATAGTAAAATTTAAATTTCGTAATTAGCCCATTAAAAAATTTTAAACACACGTAAACCCCCGCCCTTCAAAATTTTCTAAAAAATAAATAATAAAAGGGTTTTTCCATCAAAAATTTTTTTTTTTTCCCGTTTGCATTTGGAAACTGAAAACTTTTTTTAAAAAATTTAAAACCAACGGTTTAATTAAAATTTTCCTTTTAAACCCCAAAACCGCCTTGGGCTTTCGATTTTTTGTCCCAGGGCCGCAAAGGGGGGTTTTTGCGGGGGAAATTTCACTCCGCGCCCCCCCCCCCCGAAACAGCCGGGGGTTTTAAAGCGGAAAATCGCCGCTAACCCCCGGGCCCATTTTCCTCGCCGGGGGGGTTGGCCCCCCGGCCCGTTTCCGCTTTTTTTTAACCCCTTTCAGGCCCGCGGCTAAGAGGGGCCCCGGGGCGTCTAAAATTAAGGGGCCGGGATGGGTTTGCCGCGCACCGATCGGTGCGGTGATCGGCTTTTGCGAAGCTATGCTGCGCCGATCCAATAAACCGGGAAATTGTGGTGGGGGGGCCTTTGGGGAAAGGGCTCCCGCCTTCCCCCTTTCCCCCGGTTTCCCCCATTTCCTTCCGCAGACAGGAATTTGGGGAAACCCCCCAAACTTTGTACCCCTAATGCTTTGCCCAGGGCAATGCATTAGGTTTTATAAAAAATCGCGCCCCCAGTGGTCAAGTACCACGGGTTGGCCCAATTTTTACAGTAAAAAAAATAAATAAAAAAAAGTTTTAAAGTAAAAAAAAAGTTTTAAAAAAGTTCAAACACCCCCCTTTCCCCCCATTTTACAAAAAAAATTTCTTTTAAAATAATAAAAAAATTTTTACACATTTTTTGGGAATCGTTTGCTTCCAAAAAGCCCCCGATCTATAAAAATAAAACACCCAATTTATCCCGTACGTAAACCCCCGAAAAGAAAAAAAAAAAATTCCAAACGCCAAAATTTGGGGCGTTTTTTGGTCTTTTTTACATCAAAAAAGTCCCCTTTGCTTTCCCAAAATTGCTAGGATAAAAAGTACATTTTCACCCCGCAAAAAATGCCCCCCACTGACCCCGGTTAGGTGTTAGTACAAAAAAGTTATTGGTCGCAAAAAAAAGGGGTGCTTTTGGCGAAAAAATTTTCAAAAATAGAAAATGTTGGAATTTTTTTTAACGGTCCCAAAAAACAAAACAAAAAATGTTTTTTTAATTGGGGCCGGGGATCGTAAAAACCCTGAAAAATTAAGTTTAAAAACATTATATTTACCGAAGAGGGGAAACGCCGTAAAAGAAAAAAACCCCCCAAACATGCGAAAATAAAATTTTTTTTAAACAATTTGTCCCATTTGGAATTTTTTTGGGGTTTTCCCAGTTATTCTTTTTTAAATTTATAGTGAATAACCCCTTTGGGGGAAAGTACATCTTGTCCACCCCAAAAATAAAACCCCCACAATGTGTTATGAGGGGGGAAAAAAATAAAGAAGTTATGGTTTTTTCCAAAAAGGCGGGGGAGGGAAAAACGGGAACGGGGTAAACCAAAAAAAAAAAACCCCGGGGCCCTTTAAAAGGGGTTAAAAATAGACCCCAATCCAAAGTAATAAAAGTATTAACGATGCCTTTTTAATTCCTTCATTAGTTTATCTACATGAGGATATATACTATATTTTTCAGTTTATTTTTTATTTTATATTTTCAGGGTTAAATACAAAAACAGCCCCTAATATTGTTTCCCCAGAAAAATTAATTTTTTTTTTAAATTTTTTTTTTAGGGATATATACGGGTGATAGCTCAATTGTACACTTGTGTTTTTTTTTTAGTTTTAATTTTAGATGTGATAAGTTAATTTTTGTATATTTTTTTTTTTAAATTTTTTAGATGTGATAATTTGTTAATTGGACTTTAATTTTATCTTTGTACAGTTTTTTGGATCATTAAACGCCCCAATCTTTGTTTTATTTTTAGATTTTTTTATCAAATATTCTTAATAATCTTTTTTTACGTTTTAAAACCAGTTTTTAAAAACACTCACCTTTTTAATTATAACCCGTTGGGCGGGACATACAAACTGGGGTCTAATATGAAGTTTTTTATTGTTTCCTTTCCACACAGGGAAAAAATTGGGGTAAGAAAGATTTAAAAAAAATAAATTTCAACGATAATTACAAACCCATAAAAAATTTGGGCCTAGGGTAAACAGCCAGGGGAAAAAATTTAAACCCGGCCCCGAAAGATTAAAAAACATTCTAGTCCCTTTTTCGGGTTTAAATATCTGGCAAACCCTCCCACTCAGCAGATCCGCAGGGTAGCTGTTTTTTACCAAAGTAAAACCCAAAAGGTCTAAAAACCCGGGCCCTGAGCAAAAAGGGGCGTAAAATAGAGAAGCCAGGGGCCCCCTAGAAAAATTTTGGGATAGGGCCCCCCCCCCCCCTCCCTGATACGACCAAAGTACCGGACATGTCGGGTTTTTAAAAAAGTAATTTTAAAAAAGGGGGAAATACCTTTACCATACATCCCCATCATACTGCTACCAAACAAATCCCACTATACCAAAAACCCAAAATTACCAATAACACTACTACTTTAAAGGGCCGATTATACCACCAGAATATGACCACAAATTACCAAACCACATAGGGGTCTGAATAATACCCCTTTTTCGATTTTTTTAACAGTACACAAAGAACCCAAAACGTTTTAATAAAAAAATAACTAATTTAAAATTTTGTGACCAAAAAGTGGTATATTTCTAGGTACACCGCTCTGCAGATGTATATAAACCCCCATACAGTGGGCCCCTAAAGTGGTAGACCCCCAATTACACAGGCCCCGCAGACTGCATATAACCCCATACAGTGAAACCCTAAGTGGTAGATAGCAGTTTACCCCCCGGCTCTGCAGACTTTTAAGGATTACATTTCAGTTAATCCCTTTTGACTCAAAAGCTGGGCTTTCTCTGACCAGTCGTTGCTTTCTCTTTTTTTTCTGCATCCGGGGTCCCCCTCCACCATCTTGTGACATCTCCCGACCCCCTTGTCCCTTTCAGATTTAGACAAAAAATCCCTTTGAATCCTGACTTTTCCCCCAACCTCCCCCCCGGTTTTTGGGGTTTCTTTTTTTCAGGCAAGGTTTTGATAGGGTATATGGGGCCCCAAAAAAGGCCAAAGGTTTTAGGTAGCCAAAAAGAGTGCCCAAAATTTTGGAGGGGAGGGTTTAGGTAGCTATAGGGAGCCCTACAGGTAAAAGGGGTTATGTTTGGGGTATAGGGGCCATATAGGTAGGGTTTTAGGTAGCTAAAGGGGCCCCCCAAAAAAGTAAACCCGGGAGGCTTCGGGGGTAAACAGGGAGGCTTGTGGGGGGTAGGCAGGGGATAAAGGGGTGGGAAAAGGCAGGCTTTTGGGGGGGGTGTAAAAAGGCCCGGCAATTTTGGGGGCTGTATAGGCGGCAAAAAAGGGGGCTGTATAAGGGAGGAAAGGGATTTTAGGGGGCTGTATAGGCAGGCAGGCCTATAGGGGGGTGTGTAGGGAGGCAGGTAAAAAGGGGGCTGTAAAGGCAGCCGGGGATATGGGGGCTTTTTCAGGCATATGGGGGGAAAAAGGAGGCATATGGGGGTTATTGGGCGGCCCTATGGGGCTATAGGCAGGCAAATGGGGGGCCCATAGGAAAGGCCCTATGGGGTAGATAAAATAAAAAACAACTTATAACCCCCGCCCCCCCCCCGATGCGCCGGTCCGCTCCTGTCTGCTGCTCCCCTGCCCTCTTCGCTCAGGTTTGGGGGGGCGCGGTGATGTTTTGGAAAGCACCACGCGCGCCCCCCGTGACCCCAGAGGGGGGCCGGGAGGGGAAATAAAAGGCGGAGGGGATCGGCGCTCCGTCCTGCTACCCAAACCGGGGCAGCCCCGGGCCTCGGGAAAGTTGGGCCCCCCCGGGGGGCCCGGGCGTTCAATGGAGGGTTTTCCCCCCGGGGCCCCCCAGCTCCCGCCCGGGCCCCAGTGAACTGTTAAGGGTTTACTGCCCGGGGGGCCCAGGAGCGGCATTACCGGGGGTTTGCGGACGTGGTAGCGCTGCCCCGGGGGGCCCCCACAAGCGCAGGGGCCCCGTAGCCCTGCCCCAACCCCCCGTTTCCCCAGTATTTTCGCCCCCGCTTTTAGGCCCCTTTTGGTTTAGCATAAAGTTTGAGAAATTTTTATACAATTTATTGCATTGTTTTGCCAGGTTTCAAAGGGAAACTGGGGGGTTTCACACCAATCCCTCTTAGGATTCAGCCCTTTTGAGCGTGAATAACAAAGGGGCAAACTGTGAGCAACTTGTGAATTTTGATCAAAAAGTACGGCATTAGTTGGGGGGACCCTTGTTAGACACATATGTAAAAAAAGGAATGTTGTTCCCTTTAGGACATCACCCAGAATTTCTTTTAAAGGTTTTTTTGGTTATAAAAAGTTTTTTTATTTGCATTTATCGGGCTGACAGTTTTAAAAAGTGAAAGTATAAGTGTTGGCTGGAAAAACATCAATTAATTAAACAGATGAGGGCATTATAAAAGCCCCCCAAAAGGTGGGACTCAGGCTGTTACTTCTGATGAAGCCCGGGTAAGCCAGGGGAAAAAGGGGTTTAAGTCCCCCTGTAAAAATTGTTTTTAAGTAGTAATCTCTCTTTTTAAAAAAAATTTAAAAAAACCCCGAAAAGGATTTGTGCTTTTTTCATACTCTCCTTTAAGAGGCCCCCGAAAACTCCGTATTTTTGCTTTTCTTTCTATCTATATATCTATCTATCTATCTATCTGTCTATTATCTATCTATCTATCTATCTATCTATCTATCTATCTATCTATCTATCGTTTGTTTATCTTTACATTTCCTCTTTCTTATTTTGGGTATTGGCCCATATTTGAATTAGTGTTCAAAGTCAGTGGCCATTTACAGCCTCCATTACCCCACACCATGACAAATATTTTCCTCATGGTGATCTCTGGTGTGTCCTGTCAGTGTCTGACACATCCCTTCTACTGCCCCAGCCACAGCACAGGAGATAGCTCTGATTGTAAGGCTATGTTCTCACGGGTTAACTGCGGGGCGTAATTACGCTCCGCAGTTACGCCGTGTGGCTGGGGAGGGGGAGGGAGCGGGGGAGAGTAAGCGGGGGGGGGGGTGGTGCAACTTCGCCTGCCATAGACAATCACTGCTAGGCGGCGCGTATACGCACTAAGAAAGTACATGTGGATTATCTCCCCTCGGGTATTGTAGAGCAGTGAGGAGACTGGAGACTAATGCATAGATTCTATGAGGCTGTGGATTACCGTAGTTACCGGACGGATTCAGCCCTTTAATTGGCGCACTCCGGCGTACGGCGCCGCTAGCAGTGATTTCTCTATGGCGGCGAGGTGCCGGCCCCCCGCTCCCTCCCCGGCCACACTGCGTAACTGCGGGGCGTAATTACGCCCCGCAGTTAACCCGTGTGAACATAGCCTTACCCTGGCAGCTACATTTTTTGACACAGAGGGACTCCATCTGTCTGAGCAACGGCACCCTGTGACCACAGAGGAAGAGACACATAAGACGGAATATTCACATTTTTTTTTAAATGTCTTTTCTTTTTAATTGACACCTCTAAAAAGGTATAACAAATTAGGGAGCTCTTGTATGGAGACTGTATAGGTCTAAGACTGTCTTTGTTGCCCATAGCAACCAATCAGAGCTCATAGCAACCAATCAGAGCTCAGCTTTCATTTAATCCGAGCATTGAATGAAATGAAAGCTGAGCTCTGATTGGTTCCTATGAGCTCTGATTGATATGAGCTCTGTTTGGTTGCTATGGGCCCGGGTTGATATGAGCTCTGGTTGGTTGCTATGGGCTCTGGTTGGTTGCTATGGGCTCTGGTTGACATGAGCTCTGGTTGGTTGCTATGGGCTCTGGTTGGTTGCTATGGGCTCTGATTGATATGAGCTCTGTTTGGTTGTCATGGGCTCTGGTTAGTTGCTATGAGCTCTTGTTTGTTTCTATGGGCATCAAGGACAGTCTCACTACTGGATAGTTTTGGTACATAAGGCCCTAAGTACTTAAAAATAATACCCGTAAAAATATAAATCCCATCCCGCAAAACAAGTGCGGTAACACACACTGACTTTTTTCTATTAAACGTTTTTATTGTTCAAAAGTACTAAAATGTAAAACTGTACATATCTGGTAAAGAGGCGTCTGTACTGACCTGCAGAATTCAGCTGACATTTTATTGCTACCACACAATAAATAGCGAGAAAAAAATGCAAGAAAAACCTTACAATGGGGGAACTGCTATTGTTTATGCAAAACCCCTAAAAAAAATTACATAATTTAAAATAATAAAAAAATTCTGATCTAAATGGCGAAGTGAAGCGAGAACGTAATGGAATGGGGCAAAATGTGCTCTAGGTCGACTGTTACAACAGTACACAGCTCTAAGATTTGTGAGGCATTGAGTATGGATTCAAAAAAACTCGTTTTTTTTAGGTGTAAAAACATGTATCGAAAAAGAGCTCAACCTTCTAAATTAATTACAGCTAAATACTAATCACCCCCCACAACACGTGTTTGTCGCTCGTCACCGCGCTACATAGGGACAATGCGATTTTGACTTATTGCCGGGTCGTATTATCATACCTTTGTATGCGGGTATGAGTTGGATTTGGACAGGGTCTGAGTGGAAGCATGGGGGAGGATGCTGTGCTTCGGATCGTCTTCCCACGCAATCAGAAGAGCCCGCAGGCGTCGGGCACCATGTTTTACTAATTGGGCTAGTGCACCATCCCACACACCCCCCACCCCCCCAGCTCAGTCAATTTGACCCACCATCAACTGACAAAAGCACATACCACAACAAACACCCCCCAAAAAAACCCCCCCCCCCCCCCCCCCCCCCCCCCCCCCCCCCCCCCCGTGCCGAACAAGATACAGTAAAAAAAGGAAGGAAAAGAATTTCAATGTGTTCATTTTTATTTGTTTATCTTTCGTTACCCCATATTATTGTTCATTTTATATACAGATCGGTACAACTTTCGTGGAGTCTTATCATTTTGATTTGGGCACGTACAGCTTTATTATAGATTCGCATTAGAAAACCATAAAGAGCGTCGCTCGCTCTCCCCATTGGCCAAATAATCGCGCCTCTTTTAACTTAGCCAATCACAAACAGAGCTCGCTCTGCATTTCTTTTCCCCATAGAATCTATGAGATAAGTAGCTCAGCCGCTGATTGGTCTAAGCAGGACGAGCCATCTCCCCCCCAACCAATCACAGTACTAGAATATTTTCCCATAGACAGTTAATAACTTTAAGGGGGGGGGCCCCTTCATCGTGCCTTTCTTGCTCCACTCAAAAAATAGACGCACTACATATGATTGGTGGATTCATAATCTGCCGCTGGCGGTCAACCAATCAGCTCTTTTCTGCTTTTTTACTAGTATTTTTGAACTGTCCTCGCCTTTTCATCTTGATTTGGTCAACACTATCCCTAGGTTATAATGGGTCACTGTCGCTTCCGTATTTGTTTGGTTTGGTTTATGCGCACCAATTGAGAAACCCGCTTACAGAATTTTTGAATTACTGTTTTTCCCCGGCAATATTCAAGATCCCAATTCCTGATGTTGCGGCGTTTATTGATTTTTTGTAGTGATTTTATTATGTATTTTTTTAGAAGGTTTCAGCTCTTTTTTCAGACAGAATGTTTTTACACTAATAAAAATGATTTTTTTAATCATACTCCATGCCGCACGGAGCTGAGAGCTGAGATTTATTTCTTTAGCGATCTTATATATTTTCACTTTAATTTTTAATGTTCCATTTTTCACTACATTTAATCGTTTTTAGACAGCTTTGATTTTTCTCTTTATTCATTCATTCATTTGAAAGACAACTCTTTTTGCTCTTCACTAACATGTTTAATGATTTTCGCTGTTTTCAGCTGTCTCGAATCGGAATACACTGTTCGGCGCAAGCCCTTCTGCCGCCTAAGTCTGCACTGCGCCCCAACAGCACTCGGTCGAGGCGCGGTGGACTTTACACCGCATGTATGAGCGCACCTCGGGCGCCGACATACATGAGGCGCAGCTTTCACATTCGAGCGCTCGAAAACGGGCGCTCCGACGTGCCGAGATTCATACATGTCGCCCAAGGTGAGAGGCGAGTTATTTGGACATCGGTGCAGCAATCTTCCATAAATCTGGGGTAGTACACAGAGAAGTGATGAACCTGCCACCAAGACAGTGCATCTAGATACAGACAGTGCATCTAGATACAGACAATGCATCTACATCCTACATGCCAACTCTCCCGCTTTTGGTGGGGGGGGGGGAGGGGTGTCCCACTAATGGGGGTCCCCCCCGCTACCCCGGCAGAGTTGGCGAACCTCCCGCTGCCAGCAGCAGCTAGTACGCTACTCTGGCGCCGTTCCTACAGGCGAGTGAAGCGGCCGCTCACCCGCCCAGCGGCTGCACGCTCCGTGCAGCTGCCGTGCAGGGAGGAGGCAGGAGGGAGTGTTCCCCTCCTCCCTTCTCCCCCTATATGTACAGCGCCGGTGTGCGCTGTACATACAGATCAGTGTCGCAGGGGGAGTGACGCTGCACTCACTTCCTCGGCGAATGCGAGTCGGGTCGCCGGGAGGGAAGATGTCGGGAGTGGACGCCCGCAGGGAGCCCGCCCGGTGAGGTAAGTGGCTTTTATTATTTTATTTTTATTAGCTATAGGGGCACTACCTGGCTACAGAGGGGGCACTACCTGGCTACAGAGGGGGCACTACCTGGCTACAGAGGGGGCATCTACCTGCCTGTAAGGGGCACTACCTGGTTATGGGGGGGCTACGACCTGGCTATAAGGGCACTACCTGGCTAGAGGGGGAATCTACCTGGCTTTCTTCCAAAGCCATTATGCAGTTAGGTGGAGTGGGTGTGGCTTTTTGAAGGGGCATGGCACACCAACAAGATGGGCGTATCCATGCAAATTTTTTACCATGGCGCGCTACGCGCCGCCCTCTTCAGTCTCCTGCTTTTCCACTTTCAAAAGTTGGCAAGTATGATCTACATACAGACAGTGCACATATATACAGATAGGTATATCTATACACAGACAGTGCATCTACATACAGACAGTGCATCTACATACAGACAGTGCATCTACATACAGCTAAGTACATTTATTTACAGACAGTGCATCTAGATACAGATGAGTACATCTATATACAGACAGTGCACGTATATACAGATAAGTGCATCTACATAATCTATCCAGACTTACACCGTTCCAACTTACATCCAGGGGAGTCGGTGGATCACCTGGTGGGCCCCAAGCTCCTATGGGCCCCGGAGATAGTGCCCCGGGGCCCGGCCGCCGCATCCTGTCACTGAACGCCCGGGCCCTGTGTCCTGAGCGTTCAGAGACAGGACCCAGGAGTCGAGGACTAATGTCCCCGATTCCCGGGGGTGCGCGTTGTCAGCTCCACTACGCTCAACACCCTGGTAGCCATAAGGTGCTAAGCCTTAAGTCTACAAGGCGGCGGCTTCTAGTGATGACGTAGGTGGCACAGTGACGTCACATCACAGCGCCGCCTATGCCAGGCGCCACTAAAGACCAACGGGAAAATCAGAGCGTCCGGGAGCGGGAGAAAGATGAGTGCCTGTGTGTTTTTGTTGTTGTTGTTTTTTTAATATATAAGAAAGGGGGTCCTGACCACCTGGCTAAATACTAAAGGGGGTCCTGGCTACCTGCCTAAATACTAAAGGGGGCCCTCATCACCTGGCTAAATACTAAAGGGGGTTCTGACCACCTGGCTAAATACTGCAGGGGGCCTGCAGGGCAGGGCCCTGACTATCTGGCAAACAACCAAAGGGGGCCCCGACTACCTGCCTAATAACCAAAGGAGGCCCTGACTACATGGCTAATAGCTAAAGGGGGCCCTGGCTACCTGGATAATAACTAATGGAGTCCCTGACTACCTGGCTATATACTAAAGGGAGCCATGGCTAATGGGCTAAATGCTAGAGGGGGGCACTGACTACCTGCCTAATAACTGAAGGTGGCACTGACTACCTGCCTAATAGCTAAAGGGGGCCCTGACTACCTGCCTAATAGCTAAAGGGGGCCCTGACTACCTGCCTAATAGCTAAAGGGGGCCCTGACTACCTGCCTAATAGCTAAAGGGGGCCCTGACTACCTGCCTAATAGCTAAAGGGGGCCCTGTATACCTGCCTAATAGCTAAAGGGGACCCTGACTACCTGCCTAATAACTTAAGGGGGCCCTGGCTTCCTGTCTAATAACTAAGGAGGGCCTTGGCTACCTGCCTACTATATAAAATGGGCCCTGGCTACCTGCCTACTACATAAAGGGGCCCTGATTACCTGCCTACTACATAAAGGGGGCCCTGACTACGTGCATATTATCTAAAGGGAGGCCCTGACTACCTCCAGCCTATTTAACTGAGTCTCACCAACACCTACCTACAGCCTACATACCTGGGGCCCGCCAACCTAACTGGGGCCTGCTTATCTACCTGTGGGCAATTTACCTATCCACCCAGGGCCTACTTATCTTCCATACTTGGACCTACCAACCAATCTATCTGGGGCTGGCCTACCAACTTATCCAGTGGGAGTCTACCTACCTAAAAAGGGCCTATCTAGCAACCAGGGGCCATTCCCATTTTGCCTACCTACCTAGAGTCTTGGCCTACCTACCTGGTAAATATAATTGTGAGGGGAGCAGCCCATAGCTGTAGCATAATCTCCATGGGGTTAGTCCTCTCCCCAACCTCCAACCCCTTAGGAGATTGTTCTTCCAAGCTATGGCTTGTACCCGCTCTCCCACCCCTGGGAAGTTTGTACAGAGGTGGGAATAGGAAAAGAGGTGCTGGAAAAGTGAGTATTCTAAGATATTTGTGTGTACATTCTGCAGGGTTGAGTGGTGGCCGGGACAAGTCATCATGGCGGTGTGGAACGGATGGAGAAAAAAAAGGGAAAAAGAATGACTTATCAGGGAAGAGAACGACTCATCAGAGATGACGTCTCCTGTGAGTCCCTGATTTCAGGGGTTATTTTGCTTCTATACTGGATCAGTGCTGTATTCACTGTAATGTGATGTGACCCGAGCTGGTGTCGGACCCCTATGTGGTCTCCATATGGAGGTTTTGTAGGTTATACCTGAGCTGGTATCTTACTTCTATCAGTTCTCTATGTGGCAGTGTTGTAGGGTATACCTGAGCTGGTGTCTGACCACTATGTGGTCTCTATATGGCAGTGTTGTAGGTTATACCTGAGCTGGTGTCTGACCACCAGGGGCGTCGCTAGGCTGTTTTATTCGGGGCTCGGGCCCCGAATAAAACCCCCTGTGCCCCGGTCTCCGGGCTCCAGCCTCTGCGCTGGGCCTGGAGCACCGACTGGCTCTTCAGCTGCATGTGCGTCCCTGGACGCACACACAGCAGAGGGCTTCTGCCGGGGCTGAGAGCGAGCGTCCCTGCCCCGCAGAAAGTGTCGTTCCGCAGGTCTAAACCGCGAGGGCTGCCGGGGGTCCTAACAGCGCTTCTGAGTTCTATATTTACTATTTTGCCATAGGCAAACTATAACACTTATCGTTCTCCTATCTATTAAAACACTAAAACGTAACTTTTATTATATCTAACATCTTAACCTCTATACACACTATTTAAAAACTGATCTCTATCCTCATCATTTAACCCTTTTTGCTTCATGAAAGAGGGAATAACTCCCTTTCTATCATCAAGTCTGGTGGAACCCCACCTTTTAAAAGGAGAGCCTTATATCTATAGCAAGTACTACTCCAGTAAGGTTATCCAAGCCAACTACTTGGGCAGTCGTCCCTATCTCATAGACACAGAACAAATAAGGCCCCCCTTGTGACACCCTCTTGCAGCAAGTGACACTTGTAGACAGAGAGGTGAGAGATCACAATTTAAAAACGTTCACAAAGGGGGGCCTTATTTGTTCTGTGTCTGAGATTAGGGACGACTGCCCAAGTAGTTGGGTTGGGGATCCCTTACTGGAGCTTAGTACTTTGCTATAGTATAAGGCTCCCTGTTAGTAGGTGGGGTTCCACCAGACTTGATGATAGAAAGGGAGTTATTCCCTCTTTCAGAAGCATAAAAGGGTTAAATTATGAGGATAGATGATCAGGTTTTTAAATAGGTGTGTATAGGGTTAAGAGTTTGTATAATAAAAGTTTCGTTTTAGTGTTTAATACGATAGTGAACTGTAGAGTTTAGTTTGCCTATGGCAAAAATAGTAATATAGTGATCAAAAGTCACTTTGTTCTCTTGCGAGATTCCCAATTTTTTGGAGATTATCTCAAGCGCTTGTGGACCCGCCACGGCCCCGTGCGCCCTCAGCCTCGGCAGCGTGCGATGACATCACGTCATCGCGACACGCTGCTGTCCCGGCGCACAGGCAACGTCATAGGCCGTGCGCCTGGAGCTGCCGGTGGAGCGCGGGCTGAAGAGGACGGAGTTAAGGTGAGTATTAATGTTGTTTTTATAGCGTTTACCTGCCTCAGTGCCCCTATATACATGCCTGTGGCCCCCATATCTGCATGTGGCCAATATCCCTGCCTGTGGCCCCATATTCCCTGCCTGTGACCCTATAATGCCTGACTGTGACCCCATATTCCTTGTCTGTGGCCCCCTATATACTGCCTGTGCCCCTATATGCCTGCTGTGGCCACCATATGACCTGCCTGTGCCTTTTTCTACCTGCCTAGTGGCCCCATATGACGGCCTGTTGCCCCCATATACTGCCTGTTGCCCCCATATACTTGCCTGTTGCCCCCATATACCTGCCTGTTGCCCCCATATACTGCCTGTTGCCACCATATACTGCTGTTGACCCATATATGCCTCAGTGCCCCCTATACCTGCCTGTGCCCCCTATACCTTACCCTGTGGCCCCCATATACTGCCTGTGGCCACCATATACCTGCCTGTGGCCCCATATACCTGCCTGTGGGCCCAATATACTGCTTCAGTGCCCCTATATACCTGAGGGGACTGCTATACCTAAAATTAGGAGTTGTGGAAATGTGAGGATTCTAAGATATTTGTGTCCAATTCTCAGGGACGAGTATTGGCCGGGGAGACCAATCAGCATGAAGGTGTGAAACCCGGATCGGGAAGAAAAAAGGGAAAAGTGAACGAACGCTGATCAGAAAAGAGTCTCCGGTGAGTTTCTAAATGTACACAGGGTAATCATTATATGTCTGCGAGAGTTCACATACAACTAGTTTCTACACTATTCTGGTCACTGTATGGCGGTGGTATATGTAATCAGAGCCTGTGTTACAGTGGTAGTCACATGTGGGGGTCGCGTTCGGTCAGGGTCTGTCTCTGGTCATGATTATTTGAGCCTTAGTTGTCATAGTTCTTGGTCTGTGGTTTTGTAGGGAGTGTTTTTATTCACAATCCACTTGTCTGGTAGATTGCTCCATGTATCGGTGGATTATTTGGTGACTGTTTAGGGGTATTGTCATATGAAGGTGAGGAAGTTCTGAAAAAGTAATTTGTCATTTGGTGATTTTTACTGTACAGTGACCTGCTGAGGAGATGGACGGGATCTGTGTGGGATGTGCAGAAAAATTAGTGACAGGAACAGAAGTTTTACTCTGTAATAAAACATCCGCAGTTCACAATGAGGCGGGGCAAGAAAAAAAAACAAAGGGCCCGGAGCACGGATGTTTTAGGACCCTTAGCAACGCCCCTGATGACCACTTGTGGTCTGTTATATGGGTGACTGTTGTAGGTTTACATGAGCTGGGTGTTCTGTACTCTATGTGGTCTCTATATGGCAGTATTGTAGGTTATACATGGCTGGTTGTCTGACCACTATGTGGTCACTTATAGGCAGTGTTGTAGGTTATACGGAGCCTGGTGTTCTGACCACTATGTGGTCTCTTATATGGCAGTGTTGTAGTTATACCTGAGCTGGTGTTCTGACCTTATGTGGTCTCTATATGGCAGTGTTGTAGGTTTACCTGAGACTGGTGTCTGACCTCTATGTGGTCTCTATATGGCCAGTATTGTACGGTTTTATACCTGAAGCTGGTGTTGACCACTATTTTGGTCACTATAGGGCAGTGTTGTAGGTTATACCGGAGCTGGTGTCTGTCCATATGTGGTCCTATATGGCAGGTTGTAGGTT